>JAQQSY010007426.1:0-10461 GCA_028646535.1 Procyon lotor
GGTTTGGGAGGGGTAGGAGTGGGGGGTTGGGTGAGCCTCGTGTTCGGTATTGAGGAGGACATGTATTGCATGGGGCACTGGGTGTGGTGCATGAACAATTAATCCTGTAACACTGAAAAAATAAAATAAACATATCTGGGGGGAAAAAAGGAAAAAAAAGAAATGCCACAAATAATCCTAAAATTTATAGGGAACCATAAAAGACCATGAATAGCCATAGGAATGTTGAAAAAGAAAACCAAAGTTGACAGCATCACAATTCCAGACTTCAAGTTCTATTACAAAGCTATAATAATTAAGACAGTGTGGTATAGGCACAAAAACAGATACATAGATCAATGGAACAGAATAGAGAGCCCAGAAATGGACCCCCAACTCTATGGTCAACTGATCTTCGACAAGGCAGGAAAGAATATCCAGTGGAAAAAAGACAATCTTTTCAACAAATGGTGTTGGGAACACTGGACAGCTACATGCAGAATGAAACTGAACCATTTCCTTACACCGCACACAAAAATAGACTCAAAATGGATCAAAGACCTCAATGTGAGACAGGACTCCATCAAAATCCTTGAGGAGAACACAGGCAGCCATCTCTTCGACCTCAGCTGCAGCAACTTCTTCCTAGAAACATCTCCAAAGGCAAGGGAAGCAAGGGCAAAAATGAACTATTGGGACTTCATCAAGATCAAAAGCTTTTGCACAGCAAAGGAAACAGTCAACAAAACCGAAAGACAGCTGACAGAATGGGAGAAGATATTCGCCAATGACATATCAGATAAAGGTCTAGTATCCAAAATCTATAAGGAACCTCTCAAACTCAACACCCAAAGAACAAATAATCCAATCAAGAAATGGACAGAAGATATGAACAGACATTTCTGCAAAGAGGACATCCAAATGGAAAACAGACACATGAAAATGTGCTCAACATCACTGGGCAGCAGAGAAATACAAATCAAAACCACAGTGAGATACCACCTCACACCAGTCAGAATGGCTAAAATTAGTAAGTCAGGAAATGACCGATGTTGGCGAGGATGCAGAGAAAGGGGAACCCTCCTACACTGTTGGTGGGAATGCAAGCTGAGGGTACAGCCCCTCTGGAAAACAGTATGGAGGTTCCTCAAAAAGTTGAACAGAGAGGTACCCTACGACCCAGCAATTGCTCTACTGGGTTTTTACCCTAAAGATACAAATGTAGTGATCTGAAGGGGCACGTGCACTCCAGTGTTTATAGCAGCAATGTCCACAGTAGCCAAACTATGGAAAGAACCTAGATGTCCATCAACAGATGAATGGTTAAAGAAGAGGTGGTATATCAATGGAATACTATGCAGCCATCAAGCGAAACGAAATCTTGTCATTTGCAACGACATGGATGAAACTGGAGAGTATTATGCTAAGCGAATTAAGTCAGTCAGAGAAAGACAATTATCACATGATCTCTCTGATATGAAGAATTTGAGAGACAGGGCATGGGTGAGGGAGAGAAATGAAACAAGATGGGATGGGGAAGGAGACAAACCTTAAGAGACTCCTAAACTCACAAAACGAACTAAGGGTGGCTGGGAGGGGGGGATAGGGATAGGGTGGCTGGGTTATGGACATTGGGGAGGGTATGTGCTATGGTAAGTGCTGTGAAATGTGTAAGCCTGATGATGCACAGACATGTACCCTGGGGCAAATAATACATTATATGTTAATAAAAAATAAATTAATAAAAAAATAGTAAACACAAGGTGTGTGTTAAATTACATTGTTCCATCGCAGTCAACTTAAAATAAATACTGTTTGCTGATATAATTTTGTCAAGGACTTTTTTTTGTTCCAGACATAGAACTGGATACTTTCTCTTTTCCTATTGTATCTAATTATGAGAAACCTATGAGAGTTTATTTTCCCCTCATTTCACATTTATTTCCCCATTAAGGAAAACTGAGGCTTAGAGAAGTGAAACAACTTTCCAGAGTCACCCACATTGTAAGATAGGGAGATAGAGCTTGAACCTTGGCTTCTTGAGTATTACATTTTTATTTCTTAAACAGCTTTAGCTACCTTCTCCTTTATATTTTCTAAGAAGCATTAGCTGTTAGGAGAGCAAAATTATACAAACCAATATCCTGTCCTCCTTTGATATCACTCCTTCTAACCAGGCCTTGCTTTGGAGAGGGCTTTCCTGTAGTTTTTACAAAGGGACTTAGGACTTTCCTTTTGAGAATCGGGTGGAGAAGATATCTACTTACATCCATTTGTTCATTTATTCAGGCATAGGGCTATGCAATGGGAGAGAAAGGGATGAAAGGCCATGCATGGTCCCTGCCCTCCAGAGATTCATGGTGAGGCTGGCATGTAAGCAACCAGTCCCAGTCCACTATGACCCATGTTCTGATGGAGGTGAGAATGAATTCCTGTTGGAGTATGGGGCAAGGAGCCCTTTACTCTGCCTTAGATTCTGAGATAAAAGTGAAGGATATAGCTACACTGGAATCCTATAATATATGTGTTTAGGAGCACTTCTTAGCTCTTTCCTCTGCCTTGACTAGAGAGAAAAGACTGCATTCTGATGGTGTGTTCTAGGGCTTGGAGAAAGCATGCTTGTAAGGCCTTGATCAGCCATGGGGCCATTAACTCTCCACTAGGGTAACTATTGCAATGAGTAGCATTTGCATCTGTTCCAGAAGTATTAGAAACAGACTTGTTCTTGAAATAATTGGCTGTGCTGGCCATTATCCACATTTGGTTGTTTAGTAATCTACTGTGTTTGGTTTTCATTCTCTGCCTTTCCTGGAGCCCAACTCCCAAGTGATCCCAAAGAGTAATTAGTGGCTATAAGAGAAGAGAGGCTTTCAGGTGAGCATGGCAGAATTTCATAGAAAGTAAGTGGTGATTCCAGAATATTGGAGGGATGTACAAGTATAAAGAACCACTCCTTATCCTGCTCTCAGGTTGGGAGTAGATGGATATAAGAAAAGGTGGGAGAAAGTTGCTTAAGATTGAAGACTGATGGCCATGAGGTACTAAGAAATCCACAAGTGCTAAGATTGGCTATGGTCATTTTACAGAGAATGGGGAGGGAGAGAAGAGGTTGGGATGGAGAGGGAGGTCAAATTTCTAGTAAAAGTCAGGTTGTGGACCAAAGTTAAAAAGAAATTAAGAGAAAGTACAGTTTGGTAGAAAGATCACAGGCTCAGAAGGCTTAATGAAGTCTCAGATGTGACAGGCGTCAGAATCTTCCAGATATGATTTTGAATCCTAGCTCTGCCTCAGAGCTGTGGGACCTTTGGAAAGCCACAACCTCTCTGAATCTTAGTTTTCTTATTTATAAAATGAAGATAGGGCGCCTGGGCGGCTCAGTGGGTTAAAGCCTCTGCCTTCGGCTCAGGTCATGATCTCAAGGTCCTGGGATCGAGCCCCACATCAGGCTCTCTGCTCAGCAGAGAGCCTGCTTCCCCCTCTCTCTCTGCCTGCCTCTCTGCCTACTTGTGATCTCTCTCTTTCAAATAAATAAAATGTTTTAAAAAAATAACATAACAAATAATTTAAAAATAAAATAAAATAAAATGAAGATAATAATTATGCCCATAGGATTGTTGCAACAGTGGAATAAGGTATCCATTTGCTTGGCACATGTGTACTCAGTAAGTGGTAGCAGTTGTTTAGCTTTTATTATAGGAAGCCAAGTACTAGCTACATATCTTAGGTTAACTTAACTTCTTTGAGCCAGTTTTATTAACTGTAAATGGGAACAATGCCTGCATTGTATGAAACATTTTTGTGGATATAAAGTAAGATTAGGTATAGAAAACATTTATACAGTAATACAATAGTAGTTCAAAAAGTGATATTGTTACTGGATGGGTAACAACCTCTCACGAAATGGCAGCCATAGATGATGATACATGTTTACTCTTTTGTATTTTGGAGCCTATGAGAAGGCTTAAACCTCAAATGTAGATGTCATCAAAGAGCTCAGAGCTACTCTTTCCATCCTCAAACTTTTTCTGACCTTGCCAAACACTGAGAAAGAGGAGGACCATTGTTGAAGGGAAGCCACTTCAAATCCTATTCCTTCCATGAAGCCTTCTGCCCCAGGGAACTCTACCTTACCTCATTTCTTCTTACATTCAAGTTTGGCCCTTTGAAGTGGATGCTGAGTTAACAGTATTCACACTTGTTTCCCAAATGGACTTCATTGTCCAATTCTGTTTTAAGCCCCTGAAGGGCAGGGTCTATGTCATATCACTTGTGAGAGCATAAGGCTGGGCAAAAAAGCCCTCAAGAAACACAGCATATTGAAAACCTTTCAATTTAGGTTTCAGAATAGCCCTGAAATTTGGCCATATCATGTTTGTGTATGTCTCAAAGATGTCACAACTGCGAACTTAAAAAAGAAAATCTCTTTATGTTGTCCTTCTAATGGACTGAAGTACATTTTTCTTTACTCAATTTTTATTGAATATCAGTTATGTGAAAAGCAATTTATTTGGGCTTTTAGTGACTGCAGAGATGAATCACCCCCTCATCTTGCTATAAAGTTGCTTCCATTATAATAGGGGACATAGAGCCACCCAAACAAAGAGCCCTAGTTCAAAGTACAAAATGATTAGTGCCTTAGGAGTCAGAGAAAAGAATTTGGAGTGTCTTAGGCTTGGAGCACTTAAGCTGAATCTTGATAGATGATGTAAATTTAGGCATGTGGGAATAGGGTAAAGAGAATCTGGGGAAAATATGATCAATTGTGAGACATGTATATGGAACAACAAATAATACTGTTTGTATGGACTGTAGGATATGTGAAGAGAAATGGCAGAAAAGTAGATCACAAAGATCAGGTGAAGCCAAGTGGAAGAGAATAGTGACTTCCAGGTTAAAATTGATGGAGTTTATTCTACAGGCAACAGGGTACTATAGAGTCTAAATCTACATCTTATCTATCAAGAGATTTTTTTCAGGCTGGTTAAGTACATGATCAGAACTGGCTTCTAAAGTATGCCAAAAGCAGCATTTAAAAGTCAGCAGGGAGAGATATAGGTCTATATACTTATATCATGAACCCATTGATCTATAAAACAGTCCAAGTCCACATTTCACCAGTATTGAAGTGATCTTGTCAAGGTCACATGGCAAGTTAGTTTTAGTATTAAGACTGGAATCTGGGGCGCCTGGGTGGCTCAGTCGTTAAGCGTCTGCCTTCGGCCCAGGTCAGATCCCAGGGGTCTGGGATTGAGCCCCGCATCGGGCTCCCTGCTCCGCGGGAAGCCTGCTTCTCCCGCTACCATTCCCTCTGCTTGTGCTCCCTCTCTCGCTGTGTTTCTCTCTGTCAAATAAATAAAATCTTTAAAAAAAAAAAAAAAGACTGGAATCTAGCTCTCTTGACTCCCAGTTATATTACTCTTCCACCTCTGCCTCCTCATTGTGGTTTTACTGTGGCAAATTAGAGATGGAGAGAATAACACTGGAATCTTTCAACCAAGAAACCCCTTTGCTGTGACTTCAAAGTTTGACTTGTAATGAATCATCAGTAAAGAGCCTAATGTTTGTTTTCTAAGGCCTTGGATTGATGTCCATTTGGATTTGACTGTAAGTTGGAAAGAAATAGGATTCATATTTTAGGAGGCATCACCTGGTTCAAAGCAGTCACCCTAAGATGGACCCAGGTTTAAGTAGAAGTGTTTTCTGGCTCTGACTACAGCCCTTACTTCCTATCCAACACTCCCTTCACTATCCAGTTGAAATGGAACAGCATTATCAGCTCTGATCATTTTGATCTGCAGTAACCAAGTTAGCATCATGTAGCCTAGTGGTTCCTAACTCTGGCTACACATAGCATCACCTGGGGAACTTTTTTGTTTTTATGTTTTTTTAAAGATTTATTTATTTATTTTAGAGAGAGAGTGCAGGAGAGTGGGGCAGAGGGAGAAAGAAACTCAAGCAGACTACATGCCCAGCACAGAATCCAACACAGGGCTTGATCTCACAACCCAGAGATCACAACCTGAGCTCAACCAACTGCACCACCCAGGCATCCCACCTGGGGAGCTTTTAAACATACTCATACCCAAGTCCTACCCTAATCAATTAAACTAGGATCTCTGGGGATTGGGTCCAGATACAATATGATTTTAATGTTCCCAATGTATAGCCAAGGTTGAAAACCACTGGTACTTAGGACTACATGGACTTCAGAAATCAGATGTATCTGAATCTGTTGCCAGTTACCTATGAGGTTACTTATTATCTGTGTCTCTGTTTTCACAACTGTAGAATAGGATACTTTCTACCTTGCAAGGTTATGATCCATGTTAAATGAGAATATATGCATAAAATACTGAGCATAGTATCCCAATATCTAGAACAGAGCAGGTGTTCAATAAAAGATAGCTAAAAATTTTACCAGTTATTTTATCATCAATACTATTATTTTCACCATTTATAATTTTTATCTGACTAATAATAAAACAGCAGGCACTAGGAAAAACAGTGGATGCAGAAAAAAGAGATAGGGCTTTCAACCCTCACTCTATCACTTACCTATGTGACTTGAATTACTTCATCTTTCTGAACCTCAGTTTTGTTCTCTATGATATGAAGAAAATAATACCCATCACTTTTTCCCTCCCAAGCTTATTGTGAACATCAAAGAGTTATCTGGAAGAGTGCTTTGAACGGCATAAAGTGTGTTGGAAAAATCAGATTATTATTATAATTTTGCTCATTTTTAGCTGCAAGGGTATCCAGCCTGGTGCTAAGGGGAATGGCATGTTCAGAAATATAATGGGCGCCTGGGTGGCTCAGTGGGCTAAAACCTCTGCCTTCAGCCCAGGTCATGATCTCAGGGTCCTGGGATCGAGCCCCACATCGGGTTCTCTGCTCAGCCGGGAACCTGCTTCCCCCCTCTCTCTGCCTGCCTCTCTGCCTACTTGTGATCTCTCTTTCTGTCAAATAAATAAATAAAATCTTAAAAAAAAAAAGAAATATATGATACAATCTAGATGGGAGGACAGAATTTGTATGTGTATACACAAATAATTCCTCCATCAGAATACCAATCACACTGTATTATCATTATCTCTTTTCATATCTGTCTTCCTCACCAGAATGGCTGGCTAGCTGGAGGAATTAAAAAAACCCACAAGGCAATATATAAGTACTTCATGAGTGTTACCTCAACTGTTCAAAGGGGCGAAATCTGAGATGTTTTGAGGGATGGTTACAGTACAGATAAGACATGAGAACTGGGGCATATATCAGGCAGAAAGCAAAACAGAATCTAACACTTACTTACCCCTGCTATATGCTAGGCAGTCTCAATAGGCTTTTTTAGTCCTTACAATCACCTGTCAGGGAGAGGTTTATCTATCTATCTATCTATCTATCTATCTATCTATCTATCTATCTATCAAAATGGGGAAATAACTTCCCAGAGTCCATTAGCTTGGAAGTAGCAGATCAAGACCTCAAAATCAGGTCTACCCAACTCCAAACTTTCAGTACTTTCCACTATACAATACTAGCTCACCTAGAAGTAAGAATCAAGGGCTAGCGGGACACCTGGGTGCCTTAGTCAGTTAAGTGTCCACCTTTGGCTCAAGTCATGATCCCAGGGTCCTGGAGTAGAGTCCCAAATTGGGCTTCCTGCTCAGTGGGAAGTCTGTTTTTTCCTCTGCCTCTGCCCTCTCCCCTGCTTGTGCTCTCTCTCTCAAATAAATACATAAAATCTTAAAAAAAAAAAAAAGAATCAAGGGCTTGCTTTGATGGGGCAATTAGGAGACCAGTTTGACTAGAGTAGAGCTGGAAGATAAAGTTTAGATTTGCTGCCTGGGATTATAATTTGGGAGCAGCTCATAGAGGGCCTTGAATATATATTAAGGAATTTGAACTTCATCCTATACATTTTATAGCTACTGTATGATGTTTAAGAAGAAAAACAATGTTAAAATACTTAGGGTAAACCTTGTAACAGTATTACATGGATTAAAATTATTTTTTTATACTTGCCTTAAAATTCAATAGAAGAAAACTTGAAAATATAAAGACATACTAAACAAAAAATCAAGAAATATCAAAATCTACAAACAATATTTTTCTCCTCTATTTTTTAGTTTTTTATTAAATTCCAGTTAACATACAGTATAATATTAGTTTCAGGTGAACAGTTTAGTTATCCAACACCTAAGATATTCTGTGCTCATCACAACAAGTACACTCCTTAATCCCCAACACTTAGTTACTGACCCACCCCCCACCCCCCACCTCCCCTCTGGTAACCATCAGTTTGTTCTCTATAGTTAAGAGTCTGTTTCTGATGTGCAACTCACATTTTTCCCCCAGGATCATTTTTTTTTGTTTCTCAAATTCCACATATTAGTGAAGTCATGGTATTTGGCTTTCTCTGACAGATTTATTTTGCTTACCATAGTACTCTGTAGCTCCATTCACATCATTGAAAATAGCAAGATTTCATTCTTTATTATGGATGAGTAATTCAAGTATTCCATTGTGTATGTATGTATGTCTATATATATATAAATATATATACATGCACAATATTGAATATATATGTACACATATATATCCCATTGTGTATATATGTATAATATATACAATATTCCATTGTGTGAGTATATAATATACACATATACACACATATATATACATATATATATAGCATCTTCTTTTTATCCAAATTTTTATTTGAATTTCAGTCAGTTAATATATAGCATGTTAGTTTCAAGTGTACAGTTTAGTGATTCAACACTTACATAAGACACCCTCTGATCATCACAAGTCCACAACTTAATCCTCTTCACCTACTTAACGTATCCCCTCCACCTCTTCTCTGACAGCCATCATTTGGTCTCTGTAAATTAAAAGTCTGTTTCCTGTTTTCCTCTCTTTTCCCCCACTCATATTCATTTGTTTTGTTTCTTAAATTCCAAATATGAGTGAAATTATATGGTAATTGTCTTGCTCTGACTGACTTATTTCCCTTAGCATAATACTTTCTACCTCCATCCAAGTAGTTAGATATAGTAAGGTTTCATTCTTTTTAATGGCTGAATAATATGCCTCTGTGGGGTGTGTGTGTGTGTGTGTGTGTGTGTGTGTGTGTGTGTGTGTGTTTCTGTCTGTGTGGGTGATATGTATATATCACCTCTTCTTTATCCATTCATCAGTCAGAAATTGGCTGTTTCCATATTTTGGCTAACGTGGATAATGCTGCTATAAACATCAAAGTGCAGGAATCTTTTTTTTTTTAATTGAAAAATTTTTCCCCAAATATGTATATTTTATTTCTTCAGTATTACAAGATTAATTGTACATGCACCACACCCAGTGCTCCATGCAATATGTGCCCTCCTCAATGCCCAACCCCCCACCTCCTCCCCTCCAAAACCCTCAGTTTGTTGCTCAGAGTCCATAGTCTCTCATGGTTCATCGCCCCCTCTGGTTTCCCCCCATTTCCCCTTCCCTTCCTTCTCCCAATGCCCTCCATGTTTTTCCTTATGCTCCACACGTAAGTGGGACCATAAGATAATTGGCTCTCTCCACTTGACTTATTTCACTCCTCAAAATCTCTTCCAGTCCCATCCATGTTAATACAAAAGTTGGGTATTTCATCCTTTCTGATGGAGGCATAATATTTCATTGTATATATGGACCATATCTTCTTTATCCATTCATCTGTTGAAGGGCATCTTGGCTCTTTCCACAGTTTGGCGATTGTGGCCATTGCTGCTATGAACATTGGGGTACATGTGGCCCTTCTTTGTACTGCATCTGCTTCTTTGGGGTAAATACCCAGTAGTGTAATTGCAGGGTCATATGGTAGCTCTATTTTTAATTTGTGGAAGAATCTCCACACTGTTTTCCAAAGCGGCTGCACCAACTTGCATTCCCACCAGCAGTGTAAGAGGGTAGGATTCCCTTTGAATTAGTATTCTTGTATTCTTTCAGTAAATACCTAGAGCTGCAATTGCTGGATCATAGTGAAGTTCTATTTTTTACCTTTTTAATAGCAACATCCATACTGTTTTCCAGCATGTCTGAACCAGTTTGCATTCCCACCAACAGTGCAAGAGGGTTCCCTTTTCTCCACATCTTCACCAACAACTATTGTTTCTTGTGTTGTCGATTTTAGCCATTCTGATATATGTGAGATGGTATCTCATTGTAGTTTTGATTTCCATTTCCCTGATGAGTGATGTTGAGCATCTTTTCAGTGATGTTGGCCATCTGGATGTCTTCTTTGCAAAAATTACTATTCATGTCTTCTGCCCACTTTTTTTTTTCCATTTGTGCTTTTTCCTTTTTAAAAATTTTTTTTAAATTTAATTTTTTCAGTATTCCAAGATTCACTGTTCATGCACCACACCCAGTGCTCCATGCAATACATGCCCTCCTCAATACCCACCACCAGGCTCACCCAGCCCCGCACCCCCTCTCTCCCTTTTTACC
>JAQQSY010007427.1:0-10461 GCA_028646535.1 Procyon lotor
GCTCACCACAGGTGCAGCTCCCATCGGTCACCATACAATGCTATTCACCATTGGCTCTATTCCCCGTGTTGTACCTTTCATCCTCTCTTCCTACTCATTCCACAGCTGGGAGCCTGTACTTCCCAACCCCTCTTCTTCCATTTTGCCCCACATCCACTCCCATCCCCTCTGGCAACCACCAGTTTGTTCTCTGTATTTATGGGTCTCTTTCTGCTTTTGCTTGTGCGTTTGCTTTATTTTTTAGATTCCATATATAAGTGAAATGATACAGTGTTTGTCGTTCTCAGACTTATTTCACTTAGCATAATATCCTCTAGGTCCATCCATGTTGTTATTTGGAGTGTGAAGAGATTCAGATTTGGGCAGCCACTATTATCCTTGGCAACCTAGATTTCATATAAGGGTTTTTATTTATTTTATAGTTCATATTTGTATTTATTTATATATATTTTATATTTATATTTATTTCATATTTATTTATATAACATATACCATCTTTTGTATTTTTTATTTATCTATATTTTATATTTATTTGGATATAACATATATTTTATATTTATGTTATGTTTACTTATATATTTATTTATATATATTTTATATTCCATATAGGGATTTATATTTGCCATTTCATATAGGGGTTTTTATAGTTGTCAAAATAAAATACAGGTCTCCTTCTGGTGGACACAGGGAGGCACCACTCGGATGCGCCTGCAGGGGGAGCTGGTTTCCCAGCTGGCCAGAGCGCAGTAGACAGACTCCAGCTACCGGCGCCTCATCTCCAGAAAGCCGCCTGCCTGGGGACCGGAGGGGCGGCAGGCAGGCAAAGAGCCAGCTGTTTAGGCCACACGGAACGCCAGAACGCCGTGTTGTGTGATACTTGCTCGAGCTCCCTGCTGGGTTAGTTGAGGCTCATGGGACCCACATCATAGTTCAAGTTCTTCGTCTGCCCAGTCCTGCTTCCTCCCCCTCCCACTTAACCCTGGTAAGCTTCTTGCACCCCACATTACATCTCGGGATCTGCCTCTGGAAAATCCATCTGGGGTATGGATTGTGAATACTCTCCTCTGTGAGTTATGATTGGTTGGTTACAGTTGTGTCCCAATATAGTCCTGCCTTACTGTCCTTATCTGTTGCCCATAGGTTATGGTCCCTTCCTTCCTTGACGATTCAACACCTGGCCCACGGTCAGTCTCTGCAACACTGCAGTCCCTGTGATCATTCCCGGTGACTTCAGCAAACCTGAAGAGATGCAATGCTGTGTCCTCTCCTCCAGGAGCCTGACGTTCTCCTGCCTCAGCCATTCAGCCCCATGGTCACACCCTAGCCTTTGTCATTACAAATTATTGCAAGCCCCTGTAATCCTAACTTCATACACTCCACTCTCCAATCCACTGCTCCTCTAGTTCCCGCTCACACCTTCCAATACTCCAACTCCGAGGATCCTTTGGTTTCACAATCCATTCATCTTACCACTTTGTCATTCTTCTAGACTGCTTCCTTTCTTACCGCTTTGGGCTGAATTGCGTCCCTCCAAGATTTCTATGCTGAAGCCCTAATCTCCAGCGTGATTGCATTTGGAGATAGAGCCTTTAAGAGATAATGAAGATTAAATGAGGTCATAAGAGTGGGGCTCTCCTCTGATAGGACTAGTTTCCTTATTAGAAGAGGACATTATGCTAAGCAAAATTAGTCCGAGAAAGACTAATACTTAAGATCTCACTTATATGTGGAATCTAAAAACAAAAAAACAATACAAGAAACCAAGCTCATAGATACAGAGAACAGATTGGTGGTTGCCAGAAGTGAGGGGTGGGGTGGGCAATATGGGTGCAGAGAGTCAAAAGTACAAACTTCTGGTTATAAAATAAGTAAGTCATGGGGATATCATGTACAGCATGGTGACTAGAGCTAATAATACTGTACTGCATATTCAAAAATTGCTAAGAAAATAGATCTTAAAGATTCTCACCACAAGAAAAGAAAATGTGTAAATATATATGGTGAAGGTTGTTAAGTAAAGGCTTATTGTAGTGATCATTTTGCAATGTATACAAATACCAAATCATGTAGTATATATGAAACTAATATGTTATATGTCAATTACACCTAATAGGAAAGGACGAAGAGGCACCAGCGATCTCTCTCTCTCTCTCTCTCTTTCTGTCCACACACATAGGAAAGGTCATGTGAGGATACAGCAAGAGGGCAACTGTCGGCAAGCCAGGAAGAGAGCCTTCATCAGAAACCAACCCTGCCAGCACTTTGATCTTGGACTTCCAGCCTCCAGAGTGTGAGAGAATAACTATCTGTAGTTTACGTGGCCCAGTCCGCAGTACCTTGATACGGCAGCCTGAGCTCCTACACTTCCTTACCCAGTGAAAATTTCATGATCAAACATAACGAACCATTGTCAATGCTCTCAAGTCCCTTGGCCAGATCTCAATTTGTATCACTTGCTCGGCAAACCCCAAACCTTGGCAGAATCCAGTTCTCCCAGCTCCTCCACATCACTGTAGAAAAACACGGCTGAACAAAAGTTGCTGCGTTGGCCAGACTCCTTCACATTCCTGACCGCTTACCTCCAGTGGGCACTCAACTTCCTGGCAATTATTCTACATGTTTCTAGTCCATTAACTCTCTTACTCGCGTACTTAATTATTTTACATCTTTTCCTCCCTCTTCACACAGTTTCATCCCTAACTCCCTGCTGATGACCTTACTCCTTGTTTCAGTAATGGAGGCCGCCAGGAGAGCATCCCACCGCGCCTGCTCTCCAGCCTGCAGATTTCCCAGCATCTCTCCACAGGCTCTCTACCTTCTCACCTCAGTTGTTTGCACCCTCGCTCTGCTCCTGCAATTTCCCCACAGCATCAGTATTTACTTGCTAGTGGATAATTGCCGCCAGCCTTCAGAGATGCTGTGTTATCTCCAACACCCCTGCCTCTCCCTCTGCCCTCCCCCCTGCCCTCTCTCCCTGTTTGTCAAATAAATAAATAAAATCTTTAAAAAATAAAATAAAATAAGGGGCACCTGGGTGGCTCAGTGGGTTAAAGCCTCTGCCTTCAGCTCAGGTCATGATCTCAGGGTCCTGGGATCGAGCCCCGCATCAGGCTCTCTGCTCAGCGGGGAGCCTGTTTCCTCCTCTCCCTCTGCCTGGCTCTCTGCCTACTTGTGATCTCTCTCTATCAAATAAATAAATAAAATCTTTAAAAATAATAATAAAATAAAATAAAATAAAATAAAATAAAATAAAATAAAATAAAATAAAATTGCGATCCTCTTCCTGCCTACCACATGCATACTTTTATTCCACTTTCCTTGTTTTGTCTCATTAGCACTAAGTCCACCTAACCTAATCTATGTTACCTCCCTCCTGTGTTTCTTTTCTGTCTTCCCATTAGAATGTAAGCTCCATGGGGGAAGGAATTGTTGCCTTCTTTCCTTATTCACCACTTTCTCCCTCTAGACTAGTGTCTGGCATATAGCAGGTGCTCAATAAATACTCATTGAACCAACAGTAATGCCAATTTGCCCAGAAATAGGAGTAGCTCATCCTCCACCACAAGGACCTTTGTAAATATTTAGGTTTCTACCTAGGCAAAGAAATGGTGTTCATTTGATTTTGCCTTGGTAATTCAAGTATGTTTTTAGCAACGAGCAAAGGCTAACCCAGTCACCATTAATCAAAAACTTCTGAGGAACTTCTTTCCCAGGTTGAGGCTACTTTATCCTTCAGCAGGGATCGGGTCAAACTGTAAAGGAAGTGGGTGAAGCCCGCTGAAATTAACACTTGCTCTGCTCTCATCACCCACAATTGGGTCAGGGTGGGAGAAAGCCAAAGTGGGATTCCAAAAAGGAAATGCGTCAAATCGTATAGACTGAAATGGTCAGATGTCTTGCCCATAATTCTCAAGATCATAGGAACTATAGCCAACAGAAGAACTGGGTAAGCTCATGTAACTTCTCATTGTCCTTCCAGTGCCATCCACTTGGGAGATATTTTTGTAGTCGATGGCATTTTGCTCCCTTATTCCAAAGCACTACTAAAGCGTGTCAGAACTTCTGTTCACAGGAACAAGAAGCCTGAAAGATCACCCTGGTGACACTGAATTATAATCTACAAACTGAAGATTGCATACTTAAGATACTACAAACTTAAGATGCACCAGAGGAAAGAGGCATCACTCGAACTTCCCTGGAGGGAACCATCCCAGCTTGCACTGACCACCCACGTAACCCACTTCAGGTTTCACGGGTTAAAACCATAACCTCAAGAAGACATCCACGTGGGAGGCGTGGCAGCTTCTCAGGCCTACTTTATGGATGTTTAACTTTAACCTTAAGAACAGCCTGGCTGATATTTTATACCGTCTCCTTATTTGCCCTTTGGATGCCAGCTGATACTTATCCTAACAATGGAATCTGGGTGTGGGCCAATTGTGAACAACTCGATGGGGTTACAACTTTAAAGGAGTAATCCTGTCACCAACCTCTCTTCTGCAAGGAAAAAAACGTAAGCAAATGAACAATGTCTTTCACTGGATAAAAAAAGACCTTGCTCGATTCTTACTTCAAAAATTTAAAGACACAGTGAGTGCGTGGTCCCCTCTCTTTTGGCAAAGAGACCAAATGATGAGGTCAGTTCCACCAAGTCACCATGGCTGTGGGCCCGCTATCCCTTCTGAATGCACAGGTTTGGTTTGGGTTCCTGCTTATAAGGTATAGAAAATGTGCCATTCCAAAATGAAAAGGATCTTCCCCTCCTGAGAGAAAAGGACAATCTAAAAGATCAGGAAAAAAACCTCGAAAATTGTTGATGGGCTTTTGTCTGATTATTGTTGTATGGCTTTGGTATGTCAAAATCCAGGGGTAAAAATATTATGCTTTCCTTAAAACTGTTCTTTTCTGTTTTACACACACATCACCAAATATTGGGTCAGTTCTCATGGGATACCCAAGATACCGATGCCCCTCCTCTAGGAAGACTTTTGACGCCCAGCACTGCAAAACAGTTGTTTTTGAGTGCTGTTGGCATGGGACCGATAAAGCCCTCCAAGCACACCATCCCCAGCGTAATTTCCCATACTTCCATACTCTTTCCACAAATAGCCATCGTCATTAATGTGCTTCAATGTTTCATTCAAAATGGATTAGTTCTTGTGGCCAGTGGCCAATGTAATTACAATGAATGTTGTGTTAATCCTTATGATATTTCCCTGAATTCAATACATCACTGTATCTTAATCTTCCGCTATTCAGTTGCTCAATTGCCCAATTAGACTGTCGGTGATCATTTATTGGGACTTATTTCAGCTGTGGTACATGAGCTGGCTTTTGGCATCCAAAGAATTGGTCTGGCGTATGTGATTATGGGGATATTATCCTGGTTATGCACCACTTCTCGTCTCTCCCTTAAGCAAAATGATAGAATCTCAGAGAAATAAGTGAAACGGAAAGGCTTTGGACGTTAACTTTCCAAATATATGGTGCTGCCAGGTCCATTAAGAGAAATCATCCAAGATTTTAGAACAAGTTGATAATATCACATATAATAACACTCTGGAAGATATTACGACAAAAAGATTTCTGCCACCAGCAGTGTGGTTTATTAGAAAATGCGCTCCTGCTTGAAAACATTGATACTGGAGAAATTTCAACAAACAGATATTCATACACTTGGCTGGGACCTCAAGACACTAAAGAAAACCTCCAGGGACCTAAAACAGATACAGATTGCTGGAATTGGTGATATGCCAACATGGAAGCTAGGTTATCATGGGGAAAGCGTCAACATCAGAAACCCAAAGCTTTGGAGGTAAACATTATGGGGAATGGGGGATAAGTTTTGGGCTTATATAAGGGAAATAATAAGAAAAAACCCATCTGTCTCTGTTGTGACTTTGAATGAAAATAATAATAATAACCTGTCCAGAGTTCTAACCATGAACCTGTCCTCTCATGAGTCTGGGGTTTAAATTTATATCATTTAATCTTACAGATTGCTTAGCCCAGTATGAGCAAGCAATTAAAAAAAATCTACCACATGAGGAAATAAGCCACCAGGAGACAGAGGTAGCAGCAATTTTGGAAACAACAAAACCGTTTAGAGTTTAACTTTTTTTTTTTTTTAAGTTTATTTGCTTTGGTAATCTCTACACCCAATGTGGGGCTTGAACTCACAACCCCAAGAGATGAAGAGTCGTGTGCTCTACTGACGAAGCTAACCAGGGGTCCCTAGAGTTTACTATTTAAAAAGCAATCAGCATGATCCACCATAGATTAAAGAAGAAAGGGTAAGATTATCTCATGAAAAGTAGAAAAAAAGCGTTTGATAAAAATCCAACATAATTTTGAGGAAAATGATAGTTGTGGAAGGACATGCTTTAGTAGATACCAAGACTTATTATGAGATGTGATTAAGACATGAAGGCATTAGTGCAGGCACAGACAAACAGAAAAATGGGACAAACATACATCCTAGAAAGAGACTTACACGCGGGGATTGTTGCTATATGAAAGAGATGTCGCTGAAGAGCAATGGAGGAAAAGAAGTCTTTCCACTAAACGGTGCCAGGACAATTGGCTGTTTGGAAAAAGTGAAGCTGGACTCCTGTCTCATATCATAGACTGAATTATTTCTAGGTACACTAAATACTTTGTCAGTCAGGATCCAGTCTGGCAAAAGAAACCACGTGAGTAACATAAACCGGAAAAATTTAATATAAAAAATTACTAACTAGTTACAACTAGTTACTCCTACTACTT
The DNA here is from genome assembly GCA_028646535.1 of Procyon lotor. Taxonomy (NCBI): domain Eukaryota; kingdom Metazoa; phylum Chordata; class Mammalia; order Carnivora; family Procyonidae; genus Procyon; species Procyon lotor. The sequence goes on from JAQQSY010007427.1 coordinate 6,766, forward strand.
AGAGGAGTAGAGAACTACAATAATGCAGGCATAGCAGAAGCAGGGAGCAGCCACAGCCTCTATGGCTAGGGCAGAGCACCCAAGAAAGGACCACATTTGGAAGAGCACCCACCACCCACCAAGGCTGAGTTGCAGACCTCATTGGAGAAGGTGTCCCTGCGCTCCACTGGTTGAGAGAGAAGGTGCCACAGACCACGGCTGGCTGGCCGGACACTGCCCACTGGGGTGCTGGCGAAACCTACTAGGAAATCCCCCATGCGGGTGCCAGCAAAACCCAGTGAGAAGCCACCCAATGGCAAGGAAGCCACCTACTAGCAGCAGCGCCTTTGGAACCAGAAGGAAAAACCCCAGGACCAAGAAAGTACCCTCCTCTTGCAGTGTCTCTCCAGCGCCCTCTTCTGGCAAGCTTTAGAATTGTGTCAACTGACAAAGGAGAACCATTCCTAAGGTCCATCTCCAGAATGACAAAGCAGAACCAAAGAGGGTGCATTTGGAGCTGAGCGCTAGAAAATTGCATAAATATATAAACGTGAAAAGTAAAACCATAACGCTTTTAGAATACACTATAAAAGAAGAGCTTCATGGCCTCAGTGACCCGGAGGCATTTACAGCACCAACCATAAAGGAAAAGATGGACTATTTGACTAAATTAAAATACTATTCAACAAAAGATACCAGTAAGACTATAGAAAACTAATCCTGAGAGTGTCAGCAGATGTCTGCAGCATATATAATCAATGAAGGACTGGTATCCAGAAAATGTAAAGAACTCCTGCATAGGGCAAACATATTTTCCAAAGATAATATCTCCTTTCCCATGTGCTCTTATGTAGTCTGACTTTCTAATCCTCCAGGAGCTAACTGAAACATTTTACATAGCAATAATAAAAAGAAAAAGGGCATACAATCTAACACTACATTGCATAAAAATATTAAGCATGCATTTCACAAACGAGGAAACACAATGGCCAATAAATGCATGAAGGGTTGGTTAATATCAATGGATTCAAGAAAATGCAAATTAGAACCACAGAGAGATACATCCAACAGAAGGCAAATTTTTTTAAAGTCTGACAATCTCAAGAGTGTGAGGAAGTAAGTAATGAAAAATTTCTTAGCCTGGACCCTCTAGAAAGCAGAGCCTGAAACAAGGATGAAGACAAAGATTAATGGTTTATTTTAGATTTGCCAGCTGAGGGCAGTGCGGTGAGGGAGGAAGGGAGGAGAGGCAAGGGAAGCTAGGGTCCGATGGGATGCTTACTGACCCCCGTGGATAATGCTGCCATAAACTTATTTGTTCCTGCAATCTGCTTCACACGTGCACAGATTTGTGATTCATGCTTTGCAACCAACTTTGAAGAGGCACAGAAAACTGTTCATTAAACATGGTCATTCTTCATGTGGGAAGGGTTGCAAGATGAACTACACTTTGGAAGAGGGAAAGAAGGCTCCTGGTTCCTAGCTTCTCTTGTTTCCATTTCCTTTTCTGTTTCCAGGCTGCTTCCCATGGCTGTCTGGCAGATCTCCATGGTGTGAATTTCAGCCAAATCTGGAATTGGTCAGGTGACCAGGGGCAGTTTGGATGCTCAGAAAGAGAAAGAGAGAAAAGGAGGCATTTGAGGGAATCTAAAGGCACATGAGTTTTGTGTCACAGTAAAAGACATTCACATATACTGCTGACGGAGTGCTAAATTGGCACAATTCCTTGAGGAAAATTTTGGCAGCAAAGTTTACAATGCATGTACCCTGCAGCTCACCAATGCTGCTCCCAGGTTCATACCTTTTTGAAATCAATGCACATAGGAATCACATCACATGCACAGAAATGTTTATAGCAGCATTATTTGTAGTAGTCAAAATCAGGAAGTATCTCAAAACAATGCCCATCAGCAAGGGAATGAGCACATAGATGGCTGTTTGTTCTTACCTTGTCATACTACACACGCCGAAAATGAACAAACTGTGAGTACACACAGCTGTATGGATAAACTCAAGAACAAAATGTGAATCGGAAAAAGTAAACCACTGAAGTATAACATCCATTATGAAGCCCTTTATATACTATTCAAAGATGCGTAAAATTTAGTGACATACTTTGTAAGGTCACTTACATAATCTGTGATAAAATGTTAACCAAAAGCAGAGAGGTTAGGCCCACAACATTGAGAATGGCTATTAACCCTGCAGAGGAGGGAGAGGAAGGCAATGGGAAAGATCTTCCAAAAGGCTTCAAAACTATTGGTGAGGCTCTATTCCCTAAGCTGGATGATGGGCACACTGGTCTTCACATACGCCGTATAGTCCTCATACATTATCATTCCCTATGGTGTTCTTATTTGTTCTATTACTCTTTGGGATGTGAAAAATCATTTGTTTTATAATTTGTAAGAAAATAAAACATGGTAGTCTGAAGGATCTTGGTTAGTATGGACCTCAAACAAAATAGGATCTCAGAGGTGATAATTACATTGTGATGCTTATGCATTGTGTAGAGGAGAAACTGATTGGGTCAAGGACTCTACGTGTTTGATCTCTGTGGTAAGAGATCCCTACTTTAGAAACATTTTTTAGGGACGCCTGGGTGGCTCAGTCCGTTAAGTGTCTGCCTTCGGCTCAGGTGATGATCCTTGGGTCCCGGGATCGAGTCTCACATCGGACTCCCTGCTCAGCAGGGAGTCTGCTTCTCTGCCCCTCCCCAGGCTTGTGCTCTCTCTCTCTCTCTCTCTCAAATAAATAAATAAAATCTTTAAGAAAAAACACATTTTTTAGATCCTGAGTCAAATAAACATTCTCCTAGGTAAAATTTACATACAACAACAATGGGAGCAAATTTAACCACGATGTTTACAAAATCACATGTCTCTTGATTTTATTCTAGCCAAGAAAAAGGGTTTTGTGTGTTCATTGGTAAAGAACAATAATAAACAGGGGGCGCCTGAGTGGCTCAGTCAGTTAAGCTTCTGACACTTGATTTCAGCTCAGGTCATGATCTCAAGGTTGTTCAGTGCGGAGTCTGCTTGAGACTCTCTCTCCCCCTCCCTCTGGCCCTCCCTTCAAGTAAATAAATAAATATTTTTTTTTAAAAAAAGTATTAAGCACCAGATTGAGAATTATGACTTACGACCTTGGGGTGCTATCTTACTAAAAAACTAGGAATAAAATTATATAAGAAACCATAATCATATTGGAAATAATAGTCTTGTTAATATGTGACAGCAATAGGTTATGGATTAAGTAATTTTTAAAATATATACAATTATTATGGTATCTGTATATTCTGCACAGGTGTACCTCAGAGATAAGGCAGTTTCAGTTCCAGATCAATGCAATAAAGCAAATACAGCAATAGAGTCAAATGAAATTGTTTCCCAGTGCATAGAAGAGACATGTTTATAGATAGTCTATTAAGTATGTAAAAGCATTATGTCTAAGTAATCTCTACACCCAGCATGAGGCTCAGACTTATTTTTTTTTAAAGATTTTATTTATTTATTTGACAGAAAGAGACAGATCACAAATAGGCAGAGAGGCAGGCAGAGAGAGAGGGGGAAGCAGGCTCCCCGCTGAGCAGAGAGCCCGATGTGGGGCTCGATCCCAGGACCCCGAGACCATAACCTGAGCCGAAGGCAGAGGCTTTAACCCGCTGAGCCACCCAGGTGCCCAAAAGCATTATGTCTAAAAAACAATGTACATACC
>JAQQSY010007428.1:0-10460 GCA_028646535.1 Procyon lotor
TGGGAATGCAAGCTGGTACAGCCACTCTGGAGAACAGTATGGAGGTTCCTCAAAAAGTTGAAAATAGAGCTACCCTACGATCCAGCAATAACTTGTTTTTTTAATAAAATAACGTGTTTTATACAAATATACATAGTTGAAGATTTATAGTCCTTGTTCATATCTTATTTTACTCTTACTATCCGTATAAGCAGAAGTGACTGAGAGAGAGAGAGAAGGATTAAAAGTGAAATAAGAGAGATTTCCAAAAGGGGTGTAATCTCTTTAGGGTGATACAGCATCACTAACATATATAGAGATATTTATATGCTACTAATACCATTTCCAAGAGTGACTTTTGTACAACTGATATAATTTGAATTTATTAGACTTCTAAACAGTGTATTTAATAAATTCTTAGTTTTAAATTATTCATGTGATACACACAATACGTCCAAAAAAGTGTGGATGCTCTTAAGAGGTAATTGGTTTTTGGATAGCAAACAAACTTTTTATCTTGGTATGAAGGCTTTTGCCATGCTCTAAGAAATTATTAATGAGGAGAATAGTATATCTAGGTATTGAGATACATGTTGAGAAAACCACAATGCTCTCTCCTATTTACATAGAGATTCAAGTAAAAAATTCTAGGACATCAATAAGAAGATACCAGGAGCTTCCTGGGAAGGTAAAGGGCTACAGAGGAAGAGAACCAAGAGACATCAGAACTATAGTCCCAAAGGAAGTAGCTGGAGTTTTCTCTAAGGAAGTGCTGTTTACTCCACATAATAAATACCTTGTTCCACCATGGGGTTAGAAGATTCAGTAACTTTTAGATAGCTCATTTATGCTTTGATGATCATAAAGTTTGGTTTTGGTCAGACCTAAAGAAAAGGACTGTGGAATTATTACATACGAGTCATACATCTGAAGAAGCAGGTTGATGCTTTTAACAGAAGGCAGAATGGCACGGAAGCTAAGTGGGACTCTGGAGTCAGATAGCTCGGGTCTGAATCTTGCCTGGGCACTCACACTGGCTGCGTAATAGCAGATGAAGTTTCGGTGTCCTGTAGGTTTTTGGCAAGGATTAAGTTAGATTATCCATATAAAGGGCTTAGAATAGTGCCTGCTATGTGGAAAGTATTCAGTGTTTTTTTCACTTCCTGGGATGGACTTTGAATGAATACTTAAAGAATATTTGCTTAAAGTGGTGTTCACTTATTCACCTCCCTGCGGCAGGTCATTGGGTTAATTCTTTACTCTGATGAACTCTGAATTATTCTTATTTTATACATTTTATTTAGATGCTCCAATATTTTCAGCATGAAAATATATTTTCTTGAAGTTTTAACCACTGTTACACATCCTTTCTAATTTTAATGCTATCTTTTTCCTTGATATAATTCTCTCTTATTTAGATTTATAGAAGTTTGTCTATTTTATTGATTTTTTCAAAGAACCACTTTTGGTTATATCCGTGAAGCTTATTTCCTTACTATTTTCTGCTCTATTCCTTTTTTTTTTTAAATACAAGCTACTATTTTTTTTTAAAGATTTTTATTTATTTATTTGACAGAGAGAGATCACAGCTACTAGTTTTTTAAGATTTATTTTCTTCTTTCAGAGATAGAGAGAGAGTGGAGGGAGGCTTAGAGGGAGAGGGAAACAAGCAGACTTCCCACTGAGTGTGGAGCGCAGCGGGGCTTGATCCCAGGACCCTCACTCCATGATCCCAGTCGAAATCCAGCTGGATGCTCAACCGACTTAGACACCCACGTACCCTGATTAGTTTTTGTTTTTATCTCTATTTCTAAATATTGCTTTTGCTTCTTGTTATTCTTCTAAGTTTTGGAAGTATAGGTGGATTCCTTTATTTTCAGTCCATCTTAATTTTAAATTAATACACTTACATCTTAATATATTACAAGCAATAGTCTGGTGATATCATACAGGGTTTTTAAAAATATATGGGTATTATATATACACTTAAAATGCTTAATGATTTCAATTTTTGTTTCATTATTTACTCAATAATTACTTAATGATTCCTTAAAAACAATACAGTCAATACGAGTGGATTGGGGAAGTGAGAAATGGTATCCTTCTTTACTATTGTCTAATTTTCTTCAATAGTCATCATATGTATAGTCTATAAAATATGCTTTTAAAAATTATTGAGGTTTTTTTTTGTACTCACAGTTCCATTTCCATGACAATTTCATATATTTTGAATAAATACATTTTCTTTTGGCACATTCAAAATGTTCAATAGATATATTATATTGATACCTTAATATCTGTACTTAGTTTTACCTTAGTATCTGGTTATTTGATATATCTATCAGTTGCAGAGGGAAAATTGTCATCATATATTTCACTGTATATGTTCTGCATTTGTTATTTTGCCCTTTCTTTTCTTTTTTATATTTCAGAATATTGATGATCTATAAATTTTACCAAAATAAATAAACACAATCCATCCAATTTTGACTTGAATCCTATTCTGCCTGATACAACTAGTGCTAAATTGCTTTCAATCTATAAACATTCCTTGATATACATATATATTTTCTTAAGTCGATTATATTACATGTTGAGGTACTGTGTGTAATATTGCTTTTTAAATTTCTCATACATAGATTTTTATTTTCTCATCATAGATTTCCTTTTAACAATGTTGGATAATATATACCTTTTAATAAAGGCATTAAACGAACCTCATTTGTTAGGATCATTCGTAAATTTGGGTTTGTTAACATGCTGTCCTATCATTTCTTTACATTTTCTTGATCTTTTACCCTTTACTGAAACCCATAAGGTTTTTAGTTTTTATCATTTTCTTTCTTCCCTTTTTTTCCCCTAGTGACTTAGGAGATATATATCCTATTTATAGTCTTCTAGTCATTTGCTATTAATCTTCTTTTGAGACCTTCCATCTATATCCTGTCTCAATTATCACTCATCTTAAGATCAGGGGAGATAGAGACAGAATTATGATAATGTTTAACCAAAGAATTATATGGAATATTATCCTTGAGTGTTTTTTCATATAAAATATCTTTATTTTGTTGTTTTTGTTGTTGTCACACATAAACGAGAATTTTAAGTGATTTATAAAACATAGGTTTAACATTATTACTTCTTACAAATTTGTTATATGCTTTTTTAGAACCCTGATTTTTTTAAAGTTTTATTCACTCTACAACCTTTTAGGACCTTCCGTTTATCCATTTGATGCTGAAATGTTATGATTGTGTGTAGTTTTTGCCTTTTCTGTTATCTGTTCAGTATTTAATGCATCCTTCAATCTGAAGACATGTTTTCAGTTCTCAACTCTTTTCTCCTGTTATTTCCTTATTTCTACTTTTATCCACTTTTAGAACTCTTTATTTATTTTTATTTTATTTATTTATTTATTTTAGAGAGAGAGAGAGAGTGGGCAAGGGTGGGGGGCAGAGGGAGAGAGAGAATCTTAAGCAGACATCCTGCCCAATGTGTAGCTCGACTTGGGGCTTGCTCTCACAACCCTGAGATCATGACTTGAGCTGAAATCAAGAGATGGGTACTTAACAGACTGAGCCACCCAGACACCCCTAAAATATTTTTGAAAATACAAATAAAAAATAAGAAGTTCCTCAGGATGTCTGGATAATTGTTAGATTGTATAGCAATAATTCTTTTTAAAAAGATTTATTTATTTGAGAGAGAGAGAGAGCATGAGCAGGAAGAGTGAGAGATACTTCAAAGCAGACTGCCCCTAAGCACGTAGCCCAATGTGGGGCCCAACACCCAGCTTGATTCCATGACCCTGAGATCTTGAGTTAAGCTGAAATCAAGAGTCAGACGCTTAACCCACCAAGCCACCCAGGGGCCCCTGTATAGAAAGAATTCTCTTGGAACTTTTATGTGGTAAATATTGGAGTAAATGGTTCCTCATGCTCTCCTTCTATTCATCTTTCAGAATCATTCTGAGCTGAAGCAGAATTCAGATACACCATCATGCATGACCTCTAAGAACGCATACTCTGGGAGCAGATTAATTAGGATCTGATAGCAGTTAGTTCTCTTACTTCCTAGCTGTATTACCTAGGGGGTTATCCTTTAGTCTTTTAAGCAGAAAATTCCTCACCAACGAAAACAAAGTGGAACTACCAATATTTATTACCAATTAGTTTGGAGATTAAATCAGGTGATGTGTAAAGATATGGAATAGTACCTGTTACATAAGTTTTTTTTATATTTGTTAACTATTATTGTTGGTTGGTTTTTACGAAATTTTGGAGATTCTTAATAGGAGCCAATAGTCTCTAATGTAGAACTGTGGATTATCTTTTCTGGGGATTAGTGGCTACCTGAAGTATGGTCCTATGTCTTTCTCTCCAATCACTAGGTCCGCTGCTATAGTTTCACTATAAGTATCATTGTCACTAGTGCTACGTCAATCTGGGAATGAAGGAGAACCTGGCCCACCTAGCTGAATCAAGTGAATCTTCCTGATTTGTCACCTTCAAAAACCAATGACACTGCTGATTGACTTAAGATCTGATCTGCCCTAAATGTTTCCACCTCTGTCATATTTCAGCCTGCATGTGTTTAGGGTTCAAGTATCCTCCAGTTTTATTTTTCTCTATATTTGTACCCACATATTTTCTAACCCTTGGAGTTCTTCAGTATTTGTGGACCACTGAAAATGCATTATTTTTTCAAGCAGATGAATTCTTCTTTAATATACATTTCTGTTATTTTGTGAGTTTTCGAGTAGAAGGAAGACTTTGGTCCTCTTAAACCAATCTCAACAGATTTTGGGGAGTGTCCTGAAAATATGTTTTTCAGTTTATGTTTGATGGTCCACCCATGCTCCTATGATCTATTGCAACTAAATGACTCTGGTGGAGGTTCACCTTGGATATGGGGACATTCCAGTTCACTCATAGGCATCAGTGTTCCAACAGAATTCCCAGGAAGCTGGTCTGTATTCTTTTTTTTTTTTTAAAGATTTTATTTATTTGACAGAGAGAAACAGCGAGAGAGGGAACACAAGCAGCGGGAATGGTAGCAGGAGAAGCAGGCTTCCTACCGAGCAGGGAGCCCGATGTGGGGCTCGATCCCAGACCCCTGGGACCATGACCTGAGCCAAAGGCAGACGCCTAACGACTGAGCCACCCAGGCACCCCCTGGTCTGTATTCTTGAAGACCCATATAGACCTTCTCACTCTTTGGCTTCAAGGAATCAATTACTTATCCAAACCACTCTCCCATCCTTCAGCCCTTGCTGTTCTTCTTCATAAACATTAATATAGCTGCTTGAAATGTATTTACATTAGCCACAGCCTGACAGGCATTAAGCCATATTTCTTATAACTCTACATTATAGCATAATATTTTCTCTCTTATGGTAATCTTGAGAAAAAAATACAAACAGCTCTTTCATATTGAAAAACATGTATCAACTATTTTCAAAATAATCATCTGCTATTTACTCTTAATAAAAAATTACATTCCACTTAGCTGATAATTTTGAAAAGTAAAATAAAGGGACTAGTAAGTATTATTTAGAGGTCTTTTCTGCCAAGTATTTTAAAATATTTTATTCTTTAATCTGCAAAATAATTCTATGAAGCAAGCACACTCTCATTTTACCAAATAAATAATTGAGTTTCAAGTATAAGTAGCTTGTCAAAACTCCAAGAAAGGCTACATGATGGATCAGGGATATATAGTTTACTGGACAACAGAGTCTGTTCATTCAATTTCACATAAGCAACTAGTAAATGAACACTTTAAACAAAACATCTCTTGCTTAAGATTTACGTGGATGTCATATATTACGACATAAAAATACATATGACTACAAAATAGACTCAACAAGAAATGATTAGAGAATATGATATTTCTCCACCAGGAGAGGGGGTTATTCAAAATGTACACATAAACCTTTAGCCTGAGACTAAAAAGAAAAAAAAATGTTAATATTCCAACACTTCATTCCTTTAATCTAGTTGTCTTTAATGATGAAATTCTAATATACTTAATTCATTTTTCTTTAAACATTGAAATATATAAAAAGATTAATAGTTTAAAAATCATAATACATTTAGAGTCTTCTATGACTCCCAGTATAAAAATAAATTTCAGAATATAGGGGTTAAAAGTACAATGCCTATAAAATTAATTTGTATTATTAGGCAAGTTATGTTTTAGCTAAAGCACTGAGTGATGTTAATACGTGCGAAATAGTATCATAATATTTATAGCAAACAGAGTTGAGCTTTGGTACAAAGAGGGAAATGAGATTCCCAGATCAATTTCAAACTATTGTATTGTTTGAGTCATTTCAAATGCCTCCTCTGGGACTTTTTAGATTGTGGGGTTCAGGGTAATTATGCCTTCAATAACACATGGACGTTTTCAGGATATAATCATTAGTAAACATGGCTTATGTGATTTATCATTAGTTAAGGAAAATATTCATTGGAAAATCAAATAATGAGAATGCCATGTTTCTCTATAACTTAATAAAGTCAGTACAAATTAGATAATTCGGTGGCAATTACATATGTGGATTAACACTGAAGAAAGTCAACACAGGCTATTATTTTTAAAATTGCCATAACTTGAATGGAGTCAAAATGTACTTACTGAATGTGTTTAGCCTCCAGATCAATTATGGTGGTATATTCCTTGAAAAATAATTTGTTTTTAAAAATTGTATCCTTCAATACTGCACAGAAATGATTATGATGTCTTCCACTCATGCAGTATGTGGTTTTCAATTTAGATGATAGAAATAAGGACTTGATTTATAGTAATACAAAGGAGAGAAGAAATATTTGCCCCATAGGGCAGAAGGTAGGAATGTTTATTTAAAGATGTCATTGAGAGAACCGTTGTGTTGGATGATGTAAATGATTTATACTTTTGGAGAAAAATAAAATCCCTCTATCACATCTTCAACCAATTAATTACTTATGTTCCAAAGGGCTGAAATAAAGTGGGAAATATGAGTATATTTTTAAGCAAGGAGTTTTTGTTTTTGCAATAGCCTAATTTAAACTTGTTAACCCTGGTAAGCTTATTTAACTTATATGAAACCAACATTCACTGTGACATGAGCTCAAAAGTATTGAGGGAATTCTATTGAGGTCAAATCAACCACTAGCTCTACTTAAACTTAAGAAAGTGAAAGCATTCTCAAAAATAATATTGCCAGAGACTAAACTGTTAACTTCCATTTCAGCTGGCAGCTACTGTATTTTATTGTTCTCAGTGTACTAAAGTACAATTGTGTAACTGCTTTCCCTCTGGAACCTCTATAAAAATAGATGCATATCTTAAAAAGCTGTCTAAGGAAGTAGGGTTTTAAGTAAACAATATAATAACTTGTCTTAAGGCTAATCAGAGTTTTCAAATATCAGAGAAACAAGAGAAGCAGTTGGATTGAATTTTTAGTTACTACTTCTTTAAATGAAATAACTATAGCCTAAATCTTTTGAAATGTAAAATAAAATAGCTTATTTGAAATTCTCATAATTATAAAAGATTAGCATTTTGTGTGTTTCTCTCTATTCTCCATTAAAATGTCTCCAACACACACTTTAAGCTAATAGACAACACATTTGTGAATGCATGGAATCACAAGCAAGTTAGTAAATACAGAAAGCATTTTGAGAAGAATTGAAATATAATAGATATGTAGATAATGACACATTTCAATTGAGAGTGTGCAATAGTTATCTTCCAAGCAAAGTGTAAAGCCTGATTGAACAAAAGATAAAGTTAATACTATCTAATAAGAACAGACTATTATAGATCAGTGAAACTGCAAAACAGAATTATAAGACAAGGGCCAAGCCACATTATCTAAATTAACATTTTTCCAGCATGAACAAGAAGGGCCACTGTAGGAAAGCAAGAGCTAAATAGTATGGCCTGCATTTAGTCAACCTGAAGTAATTATTAATTTATGGTTGTCTGTGATTTTAATGAAAATGAAAGCTGTGAGGAAAGAATTGAGAGAGATAATGTGCCGTGAAATTGAGTTTCATTTATTTAGGGGCCACCTTTTCCTTTTTTGTTGTTGTTAAAGGAAAGAAAGTTAATGCAAGATGTCCACATTAAAATTTCACTAGGATTATGTAACCACCGAGTAAAATGGTAATCATTATATTCGAGGCAGAGTTAATGCAAAAGAAATTGAAGCCTGGATTTAGGGCCTATTGGAAAGGGCAGGAGGAAAGAGCCACCGATGGGCTCAAGTTAATGTGAGAGTAATAATTATTGTCTTTACAGATATGACGAATCCAAAAGCTATTTCGTCAGCTGTTTTATCCTTATTGTCATCATTTGAAAATGCTCCTTTTGGTGATGGCAGTGTTGGAATATATTTCAAGAGTAGGGAGGAAGCCACAGGAGGCAAAACAATCATCAAAATGCAACCTCTTTCTTTGACCTCAAAACAAAGTGTTTCTAAATAGTCTTAAGAGTGACAAGCCTTCCAGAGAATAACAGGCATGTCTAGTGTAATAGTGTGGAAAGAACAACAGTTCATGAATTGAATTTTGTATGTTCACTCTACAAAAATAACAACTCTGTTTCCAGAAACATTTTCAAACAAGAAGTCAAGTAACCAGTAAATTTCTTTCACTAATTACAGTAGTAAAAGTAGTGCTCAATGACTGTTCAACATTTCTTTTCTTTTATGAAGGGAAAATTCATTTTCTGATATTTTAATTTCCAATTTTAGAAAATATAAGAAAAGAATCTACAAGAAGTCAAGTAATCGGTCTAAATTCCTTTCACTAATCACAATAGTAAAAGTAGTGCTCAATGACTGATCAACATTTCTTTTCTTCTATGAAAGGAAAATTCATTTTCTGATATTTTATTTCCAATTTTAGGAAATATAAGAAAAGAATCTAAAATTTGGACAATGTCAGGATTTATTCCAATCTTAGATGTAAAAAAGTTCTTTGCTTTAGAAAAACTTAGGTGAATCCCATGGAATGGGATGCATTAAAAACATTCAAGTTTTCTTGAAAATATTGTTATAAAATATATTTTATCATATATGTGTTATACTGTATGCTTTCTAGGTTGGACATAAATTTGTCTATTAAGAATATATTGACTACAGGGCATTGTGGGAAAAACAGAAAATACTTGTCCTTTAAACACTAAAAATGTAGTAGGGTCACTATTCCTGCCTATCCTTTCCTCCCTCCTTTCCTTCCTTCCTTCTTTCCTTCCCACATTCCCTGCTGCCTGCCTTCCTTTCTTTCTTCCACTGAATCAGCAAGCATTTACTGGGCATTTATTAAGTGTTTGACATTGTGCTGGAGTGTTGGGAATACACATTTAAATAAGCATATGCAGGCAGGTACCTGGGTGGCTCAGTCTTCAGTATCTGCCTTCCGCTCAGGTCATGATCCTGGGGTCCTGGGATCAAGCCCCAAGTTCCACTCTCTGCTCTGCAGAGAGTCTGCTTCTTTCTCACCATCTGACCCAAACCCTGCCACTCATGTTCTCTCTCTCTCTCTCTCTCTAATAAATAATCTAATAAATAAACACAAATTTTTAAAAATAAATAAGTAAATAAGCATTACCTTTATGATTAAGGAGCCTATATGTACAAACGATCCCATGCCGAATGTGGTAGGTTTCTACAAAAAAAAGAAAGCTCTAAGTAAAATCGAGAGAATGTGGTTTTGCTTTCTGGAATGAGAAGGAAGGATTAATGTTTATTTTAGCCTTTGAAAAGCACCTTAATGGGTCAGAAGGAGAATAGAATAATTGAAAACGCCACAGGAAACAATGGAGAGCAAATGCTTACTAGGTGCAAAATGAGAGAACTGGAATTCAGAATACCATCTTCCAGAAGTTTCTGCAGACCTAAAATATTGGGAATAATGCTTAGAAGAGTGTTTTAAGAAGGCTATAGTAGAAACTGAAGCCTAAAATGGGAGAAATGGTTATAAGTCTCACCATTTGGTGCCTGGGAATAAAATGAAGCAGCTTTAAGACAACAGGGCAAGGGGAATGTAGGTAGAGATGGGGTGAAGTTCCTCTCCTTGTGAAAGAGAAGATATTAGCCATTTTTGTATGTTTTATGTAAGCTATCTACTTTTATATAGATGTTTTATGTAAGCTCTCTACAGGGACTGTAGTGTAGGGAAAGTAGTATGGAAGTAAAAGCAACAGATATATTTTGCTTCATGAAGCAAAGACAACTCTGAGTCCCCAAGTGGTCTAGTAGGACTGAAAGAGCAGAAATTCTGGATGGTTCTTGGGGCGCCTGGGTGGCTCAGTGGGTTAAAGCCTCTGCCTTCAGCTCAGGTCATGATCTCGGGGTCCTGGGATCGAGCCCCACATCGGGCTCTCTGCTCAGCAGGGAGCCTGCTTCCCCCTCTCTCTCTGCCTGCCTCTCTGCTTACTTGTGATCTCTCTCTCTCTCTGTCAAATAAATAAATAAAATCTTTAAAAAA
>JAQQSY010007429.1:0-10460 GCA_028646535.1 Procyon lotor
TGATCTCAGGGTCCTGGGAGCGAGCCCCACGTGGGGCTCTCTGCTCAGCGGGGAGCCTGCTTCCCCCTCTCTCTCTGCCTGCCTCTCTGCCTACTTGTAATCTCTCTCTGTCAAATGAATAAATCTTTTTAAAAAAGATTTTTTTTTAATTTTTTAATCTTTTTTAAAAAGATTTTATTTATTTGACAGAGAGAGAGAGAGAGAGAGAAAGGGAATACAAGCAAGGAGAGAGGGAGAAGCAGGTTCCCCACTGAGCAGGGAGTCTGATGCAGGGCTTGATCCCAGGACCCTGGGATCCTGACCTGAGCCGAAGACAGACGCTTAACTAACTGAGCCACCCAGGTGCCCAATACTGACAGTTTTATTTTTAGTTCCTAACAATTTTATGTTTTATGTGGTTATATTAAGTCTGTGATCTATTTTAAGTTCATTTCTGCATAAGGTGTGAAATTTATATATGGAGGTTCATTTTTCCTCCCTAGGAATGTCCAATTACTCAAATGTCATTTGTTGAAAAAGCTATCCTTTCTCAGGTGAATTGCTTTTGCACCGTTTTGCAAAGTGAGGTGGGTATATTTGCATTCCACTGATCTGTACATCTATCCCTTTTCACATGCTACTCTGTCTTGATTACCACAGCTATTTGGAGGGCCTTAATCTAAGGAGAGTGACTCCCCCCACTGTATTCTTTTTGAGGACAAGCTATCGACTCAGAGAAAATATTTTCAAAATACTTGACAACCTGGGGCACCTGGGTGGCTCAGTCATTTGAGCGACCAATTCTTGATTTCAGCTCAAGTCATGGTCTTGACATTCCAGGATCCAGCCCCAGTGGGGTTCTGCCCTCAGCAGGGCATCTACTTAAGAATTCTCTCTCTCCCTCTGCCCCTTCCCCCACCATGGGCTTTCTCTCTCTCTCTCTCTCAAATGAATGAAAAAATCTATTAAAAAAGAAAACCTAAAAAAAGAGAAAGAAAGAAAGAAAGAAAGAAAGAAAGAAAGAAAGAAAGAAAGAAAGAAAGAAAGAAAAGAAAACCTAACAGACCACTATCTAGAATATCTAAAGACTCAACAGTAAAAAAAAAAAAAAAAAAAAAAAGGAAATTATTCAATTTAGACAATGGGCAAATATCTAAAAACACATTTCACCAGATGAATTCTGTCAAACAAAGGAGCAAAGCAAGGAGTAAAATTTTACAAACTATTTCAGTGAATAGAGGAGGGAAAATCTCCTGACTGGGTGATATTTCTATCACAAAAATGATTGAAAAATAGAAAAATAAGTGCTCTGCACACAGACACAAAAGCACTTAATAAAATATTAATGAATTGATTCCAACAATATATAGAAAAGACTAATGCTTTCAGGACCAAGGAGGGCTGACAAAATGGCTGAGCATAAAAATTCGTTGGGATTCATAATTTTAACAGAGTGAAGATTACAAGCCACACCTTCGTGCCAAAAGATCCAAGAAAGGCATGGGACAACATTCACATCTGCTTATAATAACTCTTGGGGGATGAAGGATTAGAAGGGAACTTTCTCAGTCTGAAGCAGGGCATCTATAAAAAAACTTCTGTTCAACACTGTACTCAATGTGCTAGTCACTGAAATAAGGAGAAAAAAATAAATAAGACCCCCAAAGACCAGAAAGAAGTAAAATTGCCTGTATTTGATCAGAAGACATGACCGCCTACGTAGAAAATCCTAGAGAATCTAAAAACATGCTAGCTAGAGTTCACTGAAAAGTGAACTTAGCAAGGTCACAGGAAACAAGGTAAAACTACAAAAATCAGTTAGATTTTCGTATACTATCACAACTGAAAAAAGTGAGATTCAAAAGGTTGAAGTTGTAATAATATCAAACGTATAAAGTATTTAGGAATAAATCTAAGAAATGACATGCAAGATCTCCTCACTGAGAATTATGAAATAATGCTGAAAAAAAATTAAAGTGACCAAAGCAGGAAAATACCTCAATTTTCCAAAACTTGATCTGTAATATGAGCTCTATGGACCCTGAAACGGTCTCCTATTTTGTAAATAAAGGTTATCGTCATATAGCCACTGCTCTTTCCTGACATATTTCCAGTGGCTGATTTTGCACTATAATATCAGAATCAATTGATTTATTGCAGCACAGACTGGGTGACCTGCAAGCCTAAAATCCGGGCTATCTGGCCCTTTAAGAAACAGTTGGCTGCGCCCTGGGTTAGTCCATTCTCCATCAATCTTCACACACTTGCATTTAGAAATGCCACTTTACCATGCTTCCCCTCGGCTGTTGCTGCTCTTTGATTTCCTGTATTTTCCCCTCTGCTCCTACTTTCTTTTCTTCTGTAGAATTTGAGTAATTTTTAGAATCCCATTTGAATTTAATTCTTGCCCTTTGATGTATACATCTTTGCATTATTTTTTTTTTTTAATTCCCTGGGGATTAAAATAGACATCCTTCCATTCTTAGAATCTATTTAACGTTGAGGCACCTGGGTGGCTCAGAGGTTACCGGTAGGACTCTTGATCTTTGCTCAGGTTTCAAACTCAGGGTCCTGAGTTCAAGCCCCACATTAAAAATAAATAAATAAATAAATAAATAAATATAAATAAAGTTAACATTGTACCATTTCACATACAACGTGGAGACTGGAAGGCGGCAAATTTATTTACCTTCTCCCGCCACCCTTATGCTGTAGAGGTCATATGTATTATTACACATTTGTGTATTACGATCCCTGTGAGATGATGTTGTAATTTTTGCTTTCAGCAACCATGTATATTTTAAAGTGATTAAGTGGAAACGTATTCTAACTATATATATATATATGTATATATATATATATATATATATATATACACAATATTATATTTACCCACACGTTTATCACACCTGATGCTCTTCACTCCCTCCTGAGGATGGGATTTTACCTCTGGTAGCAATTCTTTTCAGCACGAACTTATTTGGTATTTCTGGTAGCTGTCGTCTGCTCAGAACCAACCCTCTTCATGTCCTTTTGCCTGAAATTGTATTTTCCCGCCTTCATCCATGGCAAGTATTTTCACTGGATGTAGAATTGTGTTGACAGTCTAGATAGTCTCCTTTCTGGCTTTTGGACACCACAGTTTCTTTTTATTTAATATTTATTTTATTTGTTTATTTAAGAGAGAGAGAGAGAGCCTGAGCACACAAGCAGGGTGGGGAGATGGATACAGAGAAACAGGCTCCCCACGGAGCAGGGAGCCCAATGCGGGGCTCGACCCCAGGACCCTGAGATCATGACCTGAGCTGAAGGCAGACGCTTAACCAACTGAGCCACCCAGGTGCCCCTAGATACCACGGTTTCTGAGGAAAGTCAGTGGGGATTCAAACTGTTCCCCTGCATGGGATGTGTGACTTTCTCCTCTGGCTACTTTCAAGATTTTCTCATTGTTTTTGCTTTTCAGGAGCTTGTCTGTGATGTGCTTGTATATGGTTTTCTTCATATTTATCCTACTTGGAGTTTGCTGGGCATGTTGAGCGTGGTACATGCATGTCTTTCACCAACACATTGGTTTTTTGTTTTTTTGTTTGGATGGTCACATGCCCTGGGGTCTCCTGTGATGATTTCAAATTTGGAGGCTCTCCAAGAACTGGGGCAGAGTTAATCCTTAGAATTTGGTTCTTCCTCCTCTGTGGTTCTCTCACTTCTAGGATCCCCACGCCTTACTCCCTGATTTAAACTTCTGGCTGCTTTTCAGCCCTGAACTCTGATCCCTACAACTAAAGTTGTAGTCCTAAGACTACAATTTCCATTCTGTCTCGTTAGCTATGGCCCCGTGGCTTGGGGAGTATGGTCCAAACAGAAATCAGCAAATTTATCCTCAGTATCTCTGCCAGTTGGGGGGTGAGACAGTGTCTGCCTCTGGGCATTCTGCAGTGTCTGTAATAGTTATCTTTCTATTATGTCCAGTTTTGATAATAGTTATCTACAGGCAAGTATATGTGGCACTTCACTTCCCCAGCATTACTAGAAATAGTTGTCTCTTTAATTTGACTTTCTTTGTATGAGAGAGATCCCATCTCTTTTCACATAGAGGAAGGCCATTTTATATCTTTGTGCGCGTGCGTATGTGTGTGGTCCGCTTACGGCATTTTCCCACTTTTATAATTGGAATTTTCGCCCAGTATTTTATTTTATTATTATTTTTTTAAAGATTTTATTTATTTGACAGAAACACAGCAAGGGAGGGAACACAAGCAGAGGGAATGGTAATGGGAGAAGCAGGCTTCCCACTGAGCAAGGAGCCCAATGTGGGGCTCAATCCCAGGACTCTGGGATCATGACTTGAGCTGAAGGCAGGCGCTTAACGACTGAGCCACCCAGGTGCCCCTCGCCCAGTATTTTTTTTTTTTTAAAGATTTTATTTATTTATTTATTTGACAGAGAGGAGAGAGATCACAAGTAGGCAGAGAGGCAGGCAGAGAGAGAAGGGGAAGCAGGCTCCCCACTGAGCAGAGAGCCTGATGCGGGACTCGATCCCAGGACCCTGAGATCATGACCTGCGCCGAAGGCAGAGGCTTTAACCCATTGAGCCACCCAGGCGCCCCTCGCCCAGTATTTTAGAATGTTCACTTATTAGGGATATTAACTCTTTATCTGGGATGTATGTTGCTAATATTTCCTCCTGGTTTGGTTTGCCAGGGATCTTCTATGTTGTTTGTGGTGATTCTTGCCTTGTACTGTTTCGTAAATTTGGGGGTAGTCAAATTTATGTTTCTTTTCTTTAAGAGAGAGAAAGCATGAGTGGGGTGGAGAGAGGGCCAGAAGGGCAGAGGGAGAGAGAGAATCTCAAGCAGACTTCACACTGGGTACACAGCCAGATGTGGGGCTCGATCTCACACCACCCTGAGATCACCACGACCTGAGCTGAAATCAAGAGTCAGATGCTTAACCAATTGAGCCACCCAGGCGCCCCACCGGTCTTTTAATTGCCTCTGGATATTGAGGCAGAGCTCAAAATACTTTCCCTGGATGGAGATTAATGGGCATTTCATGCATGTTCTTTTGTAGTTCTTGCATGGTTTTGTTTTTTACATTTGATACCTGATCTATTTGGAAGTTATTCTTGTTTTGGTGTAAGGTGTGAATCTAATTTTTTTTTCTTCCCAAATGCCTGGCTAGTTGTTCCAAAATCATTTACTTAAAAATCCACCTTTTGCCCTACTGATCTGAAATACCATTCTTATACCAAATTTCTGCACGTACTTGAGTCTCTTTCTGGGCCTTCTGTTCCATTCCACTGGTCTGTGTGTCTTTTTTTCCACCAATACCATGTATGTTCGTCGAGGTTTTTTAGAACATTTCAATACCTGGTAGGAGTAGGCCCCCCGCCTTGATGTTTTCCTTTAGCTTTTGGTTGTTGTTGCATTAATGTTTTTCCATGTAAACATCAACATCAGTTTATCAAGTTCATTTAAAAAGCTACCTGATATTTTATTGATATTTCATTGAATTTATAACTTAAGGAGAACAAAAATGGTTATGATGCAGAGGTATCCTATTTCATTTGTCCCAGTGTACTTTTGTATTTTATTGGAATGTTGTAACATTTTCTTTGTATAGATTTGCTACACTTCTTGTTAACTTTATTCCTAATTATTTAATATTCTTTTTTGCTACTACAAATGGGGCTTTTCTCTATAATTAGTTCCTTTCGCAAGAGATTGTGTATATGAATATCATTGATTTTTCTTATAGATTTTGGTACTTTTCTGATAATTAGTAAAGTTAGTTTTATCATGGAATCTCTAGGGTTTTCTATGTATACTACGTGATCAGCAGATAAAGATAGTTTTTCTTCTTTAATTTTTTCTTCTGTCTCCAATTGATTTCTCTTCTCTAATTGCATTGGCTAGTTCCCCTAGCACAATGTGAAATAGAAGCAGAGAATGTAGGAATCCTTTACTTGTTTCTGATATACAGGAACTACCAAAGGCATTTAGTTTTTTCCCTGTAAGATACTAGCTTTAGGACTAAGGTATATATGTTAGGAACAATCCCAAAACTAAGTGGGTGGGGAGACAGGCATTGGGATAAGAGCCAGCTAAGACTTTGATTCCCTGGTGACCAAAGCAAAATAAAAACAACATAGGAAATAAAACGAAGCCTGTAAAGGGGTCCTCCATCTGAGTAGTGGAAAGGGCTATAGGAGG
Source organism: Procyon lotor (assembly GCA_028646535.1). Lineage (NCBI taxonomy): Eukaryota > Metazoa > Chordata > Mammalia > Carnivora > Procyonidae > Procyon > Procyon lotor. The sequence goes on from JAQQSY010007429.1 coordinate 6,192, forward strand.
CTTCCAGCTACTATGATGCTTTCTTCCTCCTCAGTTCGGAGATTCCTTGCCCCACTCCTCATCTGTATTTGGGACTGTCATGAATATCTAGACTAGTCCTGAAGAATGGCTGAATTCTTCAAGTCAGCTTGGGCACTACAGTTTCTGAGTAAACTTCTTTGTCTCTAACTTTGTCATAACTGACTTCCCCCTTCATTCTGTTGACTGGCAATGGTCTTGGCTTAGGTAACTACAGAGTCTATACAGGAAAGGGACAATAAAATATCTCTAAAAATATAAGGATTATACAAATGTATGGTATTATCATTTTGTTGTTCCTGAGGTTTTCTATAGGAATTACCTTAGTTTGGTCATTTGATTCTCTCCAATATTATTTATATCCAGGAACATTGATTTCTTCATGTCCAAGAAGAAATGCGGGGCTCGATCCCAGGACCCTGGAATTTTGACCTGAGCCAAAGGCAGATGCTTAACCAACTCGATCGACCACTTTGGGTGGTACCAAGTGAATATAATAGGCATCATTCAGTTTCATCCCACATCCTTCATCGTAAGGTTTAAGTGAGTCTAACAAACTGAACATAATTTTTAAAATGAGTTTAGCAAAAATTTAAGGTCATTTGGGTAGTAGGCAGATCACTCCCTTTCTAACTTTCAAGTCTGAGCTTATTTCCCTGCATTCCAATGTTTATAGGATGATGGGGGCCAGCTTGGAATGCAGAATTGGTAAGAAAAATGGGTCCATGCTGTACCAAGCAGTGATATGTGGTGACGTCACAGAAACAGGGAAGTGATGACAATGGTCAGTAACAGAATGTCCTCTAAAGAGACAGACCAAAGAAAGTCAAGGAAATGGGCAGATTCCATACGGAAGGAGGCAGAAAAGGTGATGGTTTAAACATTGTTGAAAACCAAGACCAAACTCTTTCATGAAGCAAACAGCCTGAGGACAGTGGGGCCCTTAACAATTATATCAAGAAGATCACCCCCACAGACATCATTAGATATTTTAAATAAACAAGACATACAATCCTATATATGCCTTCTTTTCTCTAAGAAGCTGACTTTAAGGCAAAGTTTCAGAATTAATGCTCTTTTTCATGTCACTTTTTCTCTTTAACCATGGCTGAGGGTTCTTGTCTGATCTTGGCAGGATCATGTAGCACTGAGGAGCAAATCTGCATCCCACTAACCCCAGGATGGAGGCCAAGATGGAGACCTCCACAGGCGACCAAGGCCTTCCCTTGGTGCTCTGGTAGGTGGGCAGGAAGGACACCCAGATACTGTAATACACCAGCATCCTGCACATGAGGACTTGGCCTCACTGAAGGTGTCAGGGAGGTTCCTGGCTGCCAAAACATAGAGAAGTTGACCAAGGTCAGGATGCTCATGTAGCTTGGGACCCAGTAGAAGGTGGTGGCTGAGCTCTTGTTACACTTTACACTGATGAGTCCAGGCTTGGGGTACAGGTCTGTGTCTGGGAAGTGAGGAGAGTCCACCAGCCACGCTCCACAGAGCATCCCTGGGACCAGGGAACAGAGGAGAAAGAAGGAGTTAGAGGCTCCAGGCCCCATGCACTGCCTGGCCCTGCTGCCTGGCCCCATGGCCGTGAAGGCCAAATCCACAGTGAGAGTCTTTGCCAAAATGGTGGGAAGAGCTACCGTGAACACAACTCCAAAGGTCGTTTGTCGGATGAGGCAGGTGACTGTGGGAGGACAATCAGTGAAGAGCAAGGAGCAAGAAGAGGAAGCAGAGGGTCAGATGAGGAGAATAAAGCTGAGAGACTGATGGCTGGCTTTCACCAGAGATGCCCAGAACCAGAGCTGTGAGGAGAGAGAAGGAAAGAACTGCATGGTCCCAGGTCATTTCCAAGGATTCTCCCACGGCCAGGAAGGCAGTGGCCTAGGAGAGGCAGCCATCTCTCCCCAAACTGGTCCAAGTTTGAGAGGGACAGGAGGGGTTACAGTAGGAATGGGTTCGGGCTGCCTGCGTGGCTCAGTCGGTTAAGCATCTGCCTTCGGCTCAGGTCACAATTCCAGGGTCCTGGGATCAAGCCCTGCATCGGGCTCCCTGCTCAGCACAGAGTCTACTTCTCCCTCTCTCTCTCTCTCTGCCCCTCCCCCAACTCATGCACTCTAAATAAATAAATAATAACTTCAAAAAATGTTGGTTCCTATGGCTTTCCATAGGGAGATGAGATCCATCAATTTGCCAATTTTCCTAAACTTCACGATCTGTGATGATAAGTCTTACACGAGCTCTTCTCTAACAGGCTTTGAGTCAAACACTAACCCCCTGAACCCCCAAACCTACTGGTTGGTTTTGTTGTTGTTGTTGTTGTTGTTTTTTAACATTAAGCAGCATTATCCCAATTACATAAAGAAAAAGCTGATGCTTTCAGACTTTTAGGGAAAAGTCCCCAAACCTTAATAATGCCCTCCAAGGCCCTAAATGACATGGACTGGCCTATCCCTTCCATGTGACCCTGCAACTCTCCAGCCCTCCCTCCGTTCCAGCAGAGGAGACTTCTAGTTCCTCGAAAGGGTCACACTGCCTTCCCTTTCATGTTTTTACACCTGCCAACCCCTGTGCTGGGAACGTCCCAGGGAAGCTAGAAGGTTCACTTAGGTAGCTCCCACTTAGCTCATTTTAATGTTACTTCGTAAAAGGAGAGCATCCCCTGCCAAGAGAGATGCATCCATGTGACCTTACCTGTGTTATTCTATGGCCTCGTCATTCCCTGTACAATTCACTTTACGTCCCTCATCACAGCATTATGGTTACACACCTGTGGGCTTGTTTGATTAACACCAAACTCTACAGAAGGGTAAAGTGCATAAACTTCTGCATCATACCTCGTTCCACCCCATATTATCCCCAAAACTTAGTGCAATGCTTGGCACATAGTAGAAGTGAATAAGTATGTCTTTAGGGATTGCATGAATCAGCACTCCGGTTCTCAGAATTACACTAATGGCTTTCCTGGATCTCCACCTTATAGATGGCTAAGATTGTGGGATCTGATCCTTTAAACAAATCTTTTTACATTCAGTACATTCTTCTTTATGGATATATTTTGTTGGTTCTGCCTCTCTGGCAACACTGACCAATAGAGATGGCTATTACCAAAATACCAAAAACAGGAACAAAAAAAAACAGAAAATAACAATTGCTGATGAGGTTGTGCAGACATCGAAACTCTTGTCCATTGCTGGTAGAATGTAAAATGGGGCAGATGCCTTGGAAAAATGGTATAGCGGGTCCTCAAAAAATTAAATATAAGATTACCATATGGCCTACCGATTTCACTTCTGGGCATATGCCCCCAAGAATTAAAAGTATTATGGTGGTTGCCAGGGGCTGGAGGAAGAGAGAGCAATGGAGAGTTATTGTTTTGGTGGGGGAAGATGAAAAAGTTCTGGAGACAGATGGTGGTGATGTCTATGCAAGAGTATAAATACACTTAGACCACTGGGCCGTGCTACCTGTTTAACAACATAAATGGACTTAATGTTACTGAACTGTATGCTTCAAAATGGTTCACATGGTCAATGTAGGTCATGTGTCTTTTACCACAATAAAAACCATGAACCACAAAGAACTCGTGTAGCTCCAAGCCAACCAGGTCTGGGGCCTGGATCACCATTTCAGAGCCAATCTTACCTTCCAGGAATTGGATCCCTCACTGGCTAGGTCTTCCACTGATCCTACTTCTGATCTGATCAGGAGGGTGCCAGGCAGAGCCCCGCCCATAGCATGCACGGCACTGCAGACAATGTAATAATGCGTAGACACGGTCACTTCAAAAAACTATACAGGAATCCTGTCCAAAGAATCATTCAGGGAGTGTTCATATTCCTTGAGGGGTGCCGCCACGTCCAAGCTCTCAAGAGCTGTGTACCAGAAACTCTTCTGAAAAAATGTTGTCTGGCTATTTAGAAGAATGGACTCTCCCAAGGAATGTCCCAGATTCTAGCATATCTCCTTTCTGAAGAGCAAATAGCAGAGTCCCATGAAAACCAAAACCAAAAAAAAAGGGGGGGGGGCGCTTGGGTGGCTCAGTGGGTTAAAGCCTCTGCCTTCGGCTCAGGTCATGATCTCAGGGTCCTGGGATCGAGCCCCACATCGGGCTCTCTGCTCAGTGGGGAGCCTGCTTCCCCCCTCTCTCTGCCTGCCTCTCTGCCTACTTGTGATCTCTCTCTCTCTGTTCAATAAATAAATAAATCTTTAAAAAAAAAAAACAAAAAAAACAAAACCACTCTGGAACGT
>JAQQSY010007430.1:0-10460 GCA_028646535.1 Procyon lotor
TATAGCATTTAGCATACTTTATTAACATCCCCAACACTATCAAGCATTTCTGACAAGTTCCAGATTCACTTTCAAGGAAAATTCTTTTGATTGAATTTTAAGTTTCATATTTTTCCCCCCCTCTCTCTCTGCCTTCCTCTCCACCTACTTGTGATCTCTGTCAAATAAATGAATGAAATCTTAAAAAAAAAAAAAAATTCTCTAAAAAAAAAAAAAGGGGGCGCCTGGGTGGCTCAGTGAGTTAAGCCTCTGCCTTCGGCTCAGGTCATGGTCTCAGGGTCCTGGGATGGAGCCCTGCATCGGGCTTTCTGCTCAGCAGGGAGCCTGCTTCCCCCTCTCCCTCTGCCTGCCTCTCTGCCTACTTGTGATCTCTCTCTCTCTGTCAAATAAATGAATGAAATCTTAAAAAAAAAAAAAAATTCTCTTAAGTTTCATATTTTAAAAGTTGGATTATTCAGCCATAAGAAACAATTGTCACGTAGCACATATTTGCAAGTCCTTAGCCACTTTTAGATATAAGAATTCACCTACCATTCTCCTACTCAGTAAGTTAACCACATACAGAGTATTGGCACAAGAGTGTCAGTGTCAAGATTGACACGAGAGCGTCAATTATTAACTTATAATGCCATTCAATAGCATTTCACACTGATTTGGAATTGTGTTTTGTGAGTAAAGTTCTTTGGAGTTAAGATTTTTATACTGTATTTTCTTTATAAAGTAATATTCTAACATAGTCTTTCCAGCCCTATGTTCTCTGTAAATAATTATGAATAATAATTATATTCATTCTGGGTAAAATGTCAGAAGATATTGCTGAAATTTCCACAATTTTTCAGCAAGAATCACTGAACCAGATGGAAAACTTTCTAATTTGGAAGACAATGCTGAAGGAATGGTAAAAGAGAAAACAGCATGTTAAACTTTAAGAACAGTTCAATAGGGGAGGGGGAGCAAATTAGCAGGTTGGAGAATGGGCCCAAGTGAAACAAAATAGAGAAATGTCAAGTTTCCTAGGAAGTTAATCAGCCAACATTGATAAAAGGGATGCATCAGTTTTCCAGTTTGCGTTCATGGTTTTAGTGGGGAGAGTGACAAAGCCTGCTATTTCCATGACTCTGCATGGCAACTTCAAAGTAGGGTCAGTGCTTTTCCTGGCAATAGACCAATCCAAAGAAGAAGCAGCATGTTGCTTAAAAGAGGAATGCAACAGTATATAAGTCAGCCAGAAAAATAATCTTCAGTAAATAAGTCAATATGTTTTATCATGGGAAATTAAGACCCTAACCCCTTCCCTCTCAAAAAATTATACTGAACTAAATTGTGATAATTTAATAATCACAGTCATTCACTGAGGAAAGGAAGGTGTAAATGGGGATCAAAAATATGCCCACATCTTTTAAGAACCTATGGTTTCCTAAGTTTTTCCCAATATATTACCAAATGCTCACAATATGCCCTGGCAATACAATTTTATCCATATTATCAATGAAGAAAAGGTCGTGAAGCAGATTGCTCCAAGACTACTAGACGCTAAACGTCAGAGGCAAAACACCAGGCAAGGTGTGTATGACTCCTTTCCACCTACCCCTGGCTACTTACCCTATGAAGGGAAAGAGGGAAGACAGCAACACATTTTATTTACGAAAATAAAATATTTTTCCCTTATGTCGATACTGATGGAGGTGGAGTTCAGGGAAAGGGACAAAAATCTCCCGTGTATGTTTCTGATTCTACCTGGGCTATCAGCTTTTATTTCCCCAGTGGCTACGCTCCAAGAAGAGGAAGAAACAAGTTGCTTAGAATGGACTATTTTTTTTTTAAAGATTTTATTTATTTGACAGAGAGAAGCACAGTGAGAGAGGGAACACAAGCAGAGGGAATGGTAGTGGGAAAAGCAGGCTTCCTGCAGAGTAAGGAGCCCGATGCAGGGCTCGATCCCAGGACCCTGGGATCATGACCTGAGCCGGAGGCAGACGCTTAACGACTGAGCCACCCAGGTGCCCCAGAATGGACTATTAAGACTGATTTCAACATGAATGGAAAGAGCTGTGTCTGAAGGCGAGGAAGGAGGCAAAGATCTCCAGGAGCCAGAGTGAAAAGGGAGCAGACTGCTTTGGAAGTGGAAGACGTAAAATCCAGATGTTATATTTGGTCAAGATAAATGAGTCAGAGGCAAGGAGTGAGGCATGAATTCCGAATACATTTGATTAGGAGGTATCTGATTTCTGATATTTCTTCATCCTTAAATTATTTATGTTATGATTTCAGGGGCTGATAATGACCCCTGGGTATGTCTTGGGTCAAAAAAGCAATGATCTGCTTTTCTTTTATAGAAAGAAAAAAAAAGTTCTCATCTAAGGATCATTCTTTTTTTTATTTAAAGATTTTATTTATTTATTTGACAGAGAGATCACAAGCAGGCAGAGAGGCAGGCAGAGAGAGAGGAGGAAGCAGGCTCCCTGCTGAGCAGAGAGCCCAATGCAGGGCTCGATCCCGGGACCCTGAAATCATGACCTGAGCCGAAGTCAGAGGCTTTAACCCACTGAGCCACCCAGGCGCCTCTAAAGATCATTCTTCTTGGCCTCAGTATTTATATTTTCATTACTTCTTTAATAATGCCTGTTTTTCTTACCTGGCCAATACAGCTGAGCATGCGGTACCTGGGTGGCTCAACTAGTTAAGCATCAGAGTCTTGATTTCAGCTCAGTTCATGATCTCAGGGTCCTGCAACTGAGCCCCACTCATCTCTCTCTCTCTCTCTCCCCCCCTCCCTGTCCTTCTGCCCATCCCCTGCCCCCATTTGCATGCAGGTGGGCATTTTCACTTTATAAATACCAACACACACATACACACACACACATCTATGTATCTATACATATAGATAAATATAGATATAGCCAAGCACATTCAGACTAGTTAAGTGCATGACCAAATCTGACATCGACATGAAAGAGTCTTTGGAGGCAAACTACACACTTAGACTCCCCCACCACCACAATTATCCATTCTAAAGCATCATTTCCGCTCAGCTAATCCCTACTGGAAACTGACAATGTACAACTGAATGCCAGTTATATCTTTCCTGAAAACTGCTACTGAGAGGCACACAGACACTAATAAAAATTTAAACAGAGAGACCAAGGAAATTTACCAAGAATCCATGACCTCTCTTGATAGGTATGACTAATCTTAATGAATATGAGGTCCTGCAAGTGAAATTATCTCAACAGTCTGAGAGGTAACAGGAAGCCAGATCCCAGAGGGCCTTGTAAGAGTCTAAAAAATTATCTTTTCTACTGGAGGGCTGAACAATGGAGAAACCTGCACAACATTTAATTTCAAAGCAATTATTCTGGTTGCTAGTTCATAGTTGATAGTAAATTGGGAAAAGTGGGACAAGAGTAGGAATACCAGTTCAAGAGTGAGACCACTACAAGGTTCTAGATAGAGGGTGATTGCAGCAAGTTATCTGAAATCTGGAAAGAACAGAATTTTGTGGCAGAGAAGAAGGTAAGGATATAGTTTGAAGATCTGGGGTAAAAGGTCCAATGACAACCGGCAGTGACTTTGACCCTCCCTCTGGGGAAGTAAGGCCCCAGATGCAGCAATAGAGGAACTGAGTAACTGGTCAGGCCCATCTGCTTGTAACAGGCACAGGTCTACCTAACTGCCCATTGATTACACAAGCCTTTTCCAACCTTCCCTAGAATCCAGTGTATCTTTCCTTCCATTTCCCCCTTTGAATCCTACTCATACCTGAATGTGTTCCTCAATATCACCTCCTCAATGAGCCTTTTTCCCAAACAGCAAGATCTGTTCTCTCCTTCCCCTGACCTACCCAAGTACTTTGTAAAGACCACATTATCTTTCATTTATAATCTTCCATACCGCTTTCTTACGACCTTATTAACCAAACACTGAATGACCATGTATCCTGTGCCTGGCTTCACATTACATAGTCCAAGTCTCTAACATCACTTCATCATGTACCTCGAACACGGGAGGCCCTTAAATAAATGGAAAAAATGAACAAAGAAAATGGGAGAGTAACTCAAGTTCTCTAAACTCTAAGCATGTGCTCCCTTCTTCACCCAGGACCTCAGCAAATTCAAACATCCTTTCCTCTATAGTTAGCAAATTAGCTTTATTAAAATAGGCCATAAAATAGTAAATGTACATCAGTTTGGATAATTGGACCTACTTCATGCATCAATTTTTATAGAGTAAGGCAATTCTCGCCAACTGAACACCTTTTAAACCACTTAGTTTATAGAAGAATAAATTAAGCCTACATTAATTCAGTTTTCTTCATTGTAGCTTCTGGAAAAAACATAGATGTAATTAAAACACTGATGATCCAACAGAAATGATTCCCATGTCACCTTACAGGGGCCCCATTTCTCACCTTTGTTTCTGAGAACCACTCAATCTTTACTTATTCTTAACAACTTGTAGAAAAATCCTTTAAAGAAACAGCATTATTAGGTATACAGGATTCACTAAGTTCTAGTACTTTATATATATTAACTCTAGCCTTAAATTACCCATTGAATTAACTGGTATTTTTCACCTTTTACTAGTTGAAGAAACTGAACTTGGAGAGCTTCAATAATTTTTCCAAAATCACATACCTAGTAAATGATAAAACTCAAAACCATTTTGTATCTATACACTTTCTTAGTTGTAAACATGAAGCTCCAAAGGTCTACTGTTACAGTCCTCAGGAAATAAAGCTTTCTACTCTAGAGGCAACACCAAATTCTCATTCAAAAAGCAACCTACTTGCTTTCCTTTTCCATCCAGCCCTAATAACTAGAATTATTTGGAAGATGTTACTTTTGTATTAGTACTTTAGGCCTTAAATTGAAAACAATAAATCAAAAAGAACCTTGTTTTATGCAAAACACTTGAATTGCATTAAGTTACTAAAAGCCTACATGTCAAATGAAGCTGATTTCCATGGAAAATAAATATGAAAATAAGGCTACATGTCTAAAAATAATGCATTACAACTAAAAGGAAAACCACCAAGACTCATGAAAAGGGGGATACATATTTCTTTGTCATTTATAGGAAAAAGTGTGTATAATTCATTCATTTTAATTAATTACCTAAAAGGAATTTAGTGATAAGCCCCCAATTTGATAACCATCACATAAAAAGACATTTTAAAAGCACTTTGTGTTTAAAAGCATTTAAAACAAATTGTGAGAACTGGTCTCAATGAAATATGAATAATGTCAAGTAAACAGCAATGAATGGTGAATGAGGTTATAGGAAACTCACACGGAAAATGCTATGCACAAAAAGCAGTTATGCTAGGAATTTATCCCATCCCTGGTTAGGTTACATAAATTTTTATAGCTTACAGGAAAATCAGAGATTAACCTAAGTTAATTCCCTACATTTACTTACGATAAAAAATGAGGACCAGAGTTGCTAAAGGTCATGGATTTTCTTAGTAGTTTAGCAAGAATTAGACGAGAAAATTCAGAGAATAGAATCATCCACTGATAGTATCTCCTAGTTTTGAGGAGTTCAGACATGACTTACGGGATCATTCATGTTGTAACCTTTCAATAATTCAAACTGAAACCTACATATCGCTTCCCATTCTGTGTCCATGAACTCCATTTCAAATTAAGACCTTTCTCAGAGTCCCTGACTTTCATTTTAGTGTTAATAAGATGGAGAATTTTAATTATCTAGAGATACTTGTGAAACATATCTGTGAGAAAAACAGACTCAGAAAACCATACCTAGCAGTTCTATGTTTTCTGGTTAGGGAGCAAGTGACTCTTCCTCGTCCTTTGGTCATCCTAGAGTGATTCAGTATGGCCAGGAGTAAGTAGCTGAAATCCCAGCCTCTCTCCCAGAAAGAAGAGGTATGGCGCAGAGAACGTGAGATGAAGAGGAGTTTCCAGAGGGTGGACACAGAGATTTTCAATATTTAGAGGATAAGAGCCTCTAGGGAAGTTTCAGAATATCAGAGATTTGGGATGGAGAAACCACAGACCAAGAATTGGTGCTATGGGTTATAATTCAGATCTTTTCTGTGCTTCATAAGGTGCAATTCAAGTTTAAGAAAGAACACTGCTTAGTTGCTGGACTCAATTTTGCTTGTGACAATACAGGATCTGATCTGCCTGGGACCTTAGCTAATACTCAGTCCTTGGAATGAGAGAGGTCACCATCCTGACAATCATTGCCATATTAGTGATTTGTTCAATTCTCCTGGTCTAACAAATCAGTCCACACTGTAAGCATTTCAATGGATCATACTATGACCAAAGCAACATTACTCCAGAGGACTGGCCCTTGAGGTTTTACTGGAATTAGTGGAACACAGCTAGGTAGAAGAGTGGGGTACAGGTAAGGAAAAAACATCCAGAGCCTTCTCCAGTCTTACCCTAACCTCCACTCCTTAGACACTGACTTCCAGGCTTCAAATCTCCCCTTCAGAATACTGAACTCCCAGTGTGGAGTCAGACTCTGGGATTCATCAAAAAGGAGACACAAAAGGAGCGCTCAGTTCATCACACTGTGACTCACACGAAGCCAACCTTGCTGTGGGTTCGCTGAGATCACTTACCTAATTCCATCCACTGTGCCCTCGTCTCCTTAAACAAGGCTAACACCCTGCCTTAAAACTCATCCCCAGTCCCTGAGTTAGCCCAGGCCTAACCTTTTCTTTTTTTTTTTTTAAGATGGTATTTTTATTTATTTGAGAGACAGAGACAGCAAGAGAGAGTGTGAGCTCCCTTCTGAGCAGGGAGCCGACCCGGGGCTTGATCCCAACATCCTGGGATCATCACCTGAGCTGAATGCAGACGTTCAACATTCAACTAAATGAACCATCGAGGTGCCCCCAGGCCTAATCATTTTACCTTCAATGACTGTCTCTCTGAATCTTAGACCCCAACCTAACCCCCATACCCTTTAAAGGTCTGAAACCAAGCCACTGCCTAGGGTCCTACTTCCAGGTGAATATTTTTCAGGTCTACAATCAGAGATTATAAAGAAGTGATTTCTAAAATCCTTAAAAGGGTGCCTGGGTGGCTCAGTGGGTTCAAGCCTCTGCCTTCGGCTCAGGTTATGATCTCAGGGTCCTGGGATCGAGCCCCACATCGGGCTCTCCGCTCAGCAGGGAGCCTGCTTCTCTCTCCCTCTACCTGCCTCTCTGCCTACTTGTGTTCTCTCTCTCTGTCAAATAAATAAGTAAAATCTTTAAAAATAAATAAATAAATGGATGAATAAATGAAATAAAATAAAATAAAATAAAATAAAATAAAATAAAATAAAATAAAATCCTTGCAAATCCCAGAGCTTATTACCTATTACAGATACCAACAGCTTCCCAAACAACCACAGACTTGTCCTACAATTTTAGGTACCTATCAAAAAACCTGTTTTATCATTACAGTCCCATATCTAGACCCTCCTTTGACCAAAACCAAATTATAGCAGAGAAATATGTCTCCATTCCAATGCAGGACTTGTGACAATCAATGAATTAACATAAGATTTGTAAATTTCTTTGAGCAATGTGAAAAAAAAAAAAGACTTATGGTTTCATTATTGTTAAGGAGTTACAATTTCTTACATTTTGACATCTGAATTAGAAGTATCTGAGCCCTGAGGGGGGAAATCTCATTAAGATTTATATGTTATCAATAATAGAAATAGTTTTAAAAAATAATGACCTTGCTAATTTCTGCATAAATATCATGTACTTTCCAGGTTCCTCTGCTATAAACTTTTATCAAGCACCAAGGACACTATTTGAGCTTCGCTATTAGGTTGGTACAAGGAGTGAGGAATATTAGAAAACATTGAGATCCCTTATCTTGCAGACCTCTCTAGGATCTGCCTCTCTCCTTTCCCCTCTTCTTCCTTCCCTTACTCTTTTGCAGAAGAAAGAGATGGATTGACCATCAATTGCCCTTGCCCCGTGGGGGGTTAGACAAAGTCTGTAAAATTAAAATCCACCAACGAATTAACACATAACAATTTAATCTACTATTTCCTTATTTCCTTCTTATTAACTCCTCTGCAATGGGTTCAAGCAAGTGGCCACAGTTAGCTAACCTCCATCTGACAATGATAGAAGAGCTCCAGAGAAGTCAGGTAACTCAAAAGGAGACAATGAAGTAGGAGTGTCTCCCCCCTAAGTAATGGAACTACTTTGAGGTAATGCATAGTTAGGAGGAATCCTATCCTGGGGCTTCCGGGTTAGACAAAGTTACAGAACTCTAATTCTAGGTTCTGTGGTCACCACCAGCAAGTCAGGCACTTGATAACATTTAAAGCACTTCCACATACTGAAATTATTAGAGCATCTCAAGAACTATTTAAGTATTATTAGTGTCCCCATATGATACATGAATAAAGGAGTTTCCAAGGGGGTTGGTGAGTGACCCCTAAGTGTCACGACAGTGAGTGGCAGAACCGGAAGAGCATTCAGGTTTTCTGGCTCTTTGCTACGATGGTATTATTAAATTTAAGAATATGTACAATACAACTTGTAGATTTTTATAGTATCCTTCATCAGGTTGAGGAAGATCCCTTTGATCCTTAGATTTTGATAGGGCTTATTATATAAATGGGTGTAATTGTGTCAGATGCTTTTTCTGGATTGACTGAAATAACCATATGACTTTTTCTCCTTTACCTTGTCAGAATGATTAGACTGATTGTGTTTAAAATATTTTTTAAGGATTTTGTTTGTTTGTTTATTTGAGAGAGAGAGAGAGAGAGTGGTAGAGGGAGAGGGAGAAGCAGGCTCCCGGCCGAGCAGGGAGCCCAATGCAGGGCTCCATCCCAGGACCTTGGAATCATGACCTGAATTGAAGGCGGACGCTTAAGCGGTGGAGTCACCCAGGCATCCCGATTGTTTTTAAAATATTAAAACGACCTTGCTTTCCTGGGATTATCCTTACTTGGCATGGTGCATCATCATTTCTATATATACCTCTGCTTGATTTGCTTACACTTTGTCAAAGATTTTTAAACCTATGTTCTTGAGAGATATTGGTCTATACTTTCCTTCATATGAGCATGTTAATACAAGGATTATGGGGGCTTCATAAAATTTCTTATTTTCTAATTTTTTGTTTGCCTATAATTGACACACAATGCTATATTAGTTTCTCCATACATTAATCTACACTCATCATTAGTGCAGCTACTGTCCATCTCCATACAATGCTCTGACAATACCACTGACTCTATTCCCTATGCTGTGCCTTTTATTCCCATGATTTGATCATTCCAAAACTGGAAGTCTGTATCTCCCATTCCTCTTCACCCATTTTGCCCAAATCCCACCTCCCTCCCTTCCTTCCAGCAACCATCAGTTCGTTCTCTGCAAAGCTGTCTTGATAAAGAGGGACAAAGCTGGACGTATCACAATTGCAGGTTCCGAGATTTACTACAAAGCTGCAGCAATCAAAACAGGATGATACTGCACAAAAACTGACACACGGACCAAGAGAACAGCACAGAAAGCCAGAAATAAACCCATGCTTATGTGATCAGCATAACCCAGGACAAAGGAGACAGGCATATACAATGGGGAAAAGACAGTCTCCTCAATAACGGGGACAGTGACATACAAAAGAATGAAACTGGACCACTGTCTAACATTGTACACAAAAATACACTCAAAATGGATTGAAGACCTAATCGTGAGACCCGAAACCATAAAACTCCTAGATGTGAACACGGGCAGCTCTCTCTTTGGCATCAGCTGTAGCAACATTTCTCTAGATCTGTCTCCTGAGGCAAGGGAAACAAAAGCAAAGATCAACTCTTGGGACTTCATAAAACAAACTGAAAAATGTTTCCTATTCCTCCTTTTTTCTGGACTGGTTTGTCTAAGAGTGATAATTTTTACCTATTTAAATTTCAGACAGAATTCACCAACGAGGCCATCTGGGCCTGGAGTTTTCTGGAGGAGAGTTCTAATTATTTAACAAATTTCTTTAAAAAAAGATGTAAGGGCTGACCTGATTTATTATCACCGTAGGAAAGAGGGCTGGTCTGAGAGCAGGCACTCTGCCTCACTAGAACTAGACCTTCAGAGTGATCTTTGGAAGAACATATTGGATCCATCTATGCCTCTGATTTAAGTCATTTGGTAGTTTTCCACTTTTTTTAGGCTAAGACTCAAAAGATACAGTGTGGTCAGCAGGATCCTCTTTGCCTTCTGCTCACCCTCCCTTGGCAAACGTGCTCTGTTACTTGATCTCTGCCCTCCACACACTGGTTTTCACTCAGTTCTTCAAAGCAGCATGCTTCCTGCTCATTCCAAGCACCCTCACATGTGCCCCTCTGCCAGGAACACACTAACACCTCTCGAATTCCCTTAGCTTACAACTTCCGGTTTATACACCATATCCAAGGCACTTCCTCAGGGAAGCCCCCCCGGATAGCTCTGACTACATCGGGTGCCTCTG
>JAQQSY010007431.1:0-10459 GCA_028646535.1 Procyon lotor
AAAAAAAAAAAAAAAAAAAGAAATGAACAGAAGATATGAACAGACATTTCTCCAAACAAGACATGCAAGTGGATAACAGACACATGAAAAAGTATCCAACACAACTCATCATCAGGGAAATACAGATCAAAACCACAATGAAATACCACCTCACACCTGTCAAATTGGCTAAAATTAACAACACAGAAAACAACAGATGTTGGCGAGGATGCAGAGAAAGGGTAATTTTCTTTCACTCTTGGTTGGATTACAAACTGGTACAGTGACTTTGGAAAAAGAGTATGGAAATTCCTCAAAAAGTTAAAGTAAGGGGTTGCCTGGGTGGCTCAATTCGTTAAACGGCTGCCTTCAGGTCACATCATGATCCCAGCGTCCTGGGATCAAGTATCACACTGGGCTCCTTGCTTAGCAGGGATCTTGCTTTTCCCTCTGCCTACTGCTACCCCTGCTTGTGCTCACACACGCACTCTCTCACTCTTACAAATAAATAAATAAAATTTTTATTTATTTTTATTTTTTAATTTTATTTTTTCAGTGTTCCCAGATTCATTGTTCACGCACCACACCCAGTGCCCTATAAATAAAATATTTTTTAAAAGAGTTAAAAATAGAACTACCCTATGACCCAGTAATTACACTACTAGATATTTACCCAAATGATACAAAAACATGAATTCAAGGGATATATGTGCCCAATGTTTATATTAGCACTGTCAACAATTGCCAAATTATGGAAAGAAACCAAATGTCCATCAACTGATGAATAGATAAAGAAGATGTGGTATGTACATGCAATGGAATATTACTCAGCCATCAAAAAGAATGAAATCTTATCATTAGCAACAATGTGGAAGGAACTAGAATGCATTATGCTAAGCAAAATAAGTCGATCAGAGAAAGACAAATACTACAATATTTCACTCATGTGGGATTTAAAAAACAAAACAGAGGAACATAAGGGAAGAGAAGGAAAAATAAAATAATATAAAAAGAGAGAGAAAGGCAAGCCATAAGAGACTTAACTATAGAGAAAAAACTGAGGATTGCTGTGGGTGGGGTAGATGGGGTAATGGGCTAAATGGCTGATGGGATTAAGGACAGCACTTGTTCTGAAGAGCATGGGGCATTTTATGTAAGTAATGAATCACTAAATTCTACTCTTAAAACCAACACTATACCATATGTTAAATAACTTGAATTTAAATAAAAACTTGGAAAAGAAAAATAATAAATAAATAGAAACAAAATAGAGAAAAATGCTATAATATTAAATTCAATTACAAACATTGATATGAACTCATGACTTTAAAAAATATATTCCTATCTCTGTCCATTGAAAAGAGTCAGAAAGCAAGAACAGTGCAGTAGGAATGAAGACACTTAGGTCTTGATTTCTAATTTCCCTAATGTCTACACTGCAATTCCTTGCAAAAACATAGCTGACTTTAGGTCTTGGAAAGGAAACGCACAAGACAAGACAAGAGTATCTTGTTATGTCAAAAAGTGTAAGAAAGCACTCAAAGACTAAGAGTCTAGCAAAAAGACCTAGAGGCCAACTTGAAGGGGCTTCCACTGACTGGCCTTTGAAACAAATGCATACTTCAAAAACAATAATGATTGTAATGGTTGTAATGTACTGAATAGATAAGTATACATGAATAATTAAACTCAAGACAGAAAGACAAAGGAGTTAAAAAAAAAAAGGAAGCTCTTATTTCATACTAACTGTAAAAGTTATCATAGAAAAAAAAAAGTTATCATAGAAATCAGAATCTTACCACATTTTTACCCCAATTGTAAAAATTGATTTGGGATCCTCAATGAACAGTAAAACCAGTGAATTAAGAATTGTCTTCTGGCACCAAGTCTTTCCCCATTGATCACTTACAAATTCCAAAGCAAAATATATACATTTATAATACAGCAACCTAGTAATTACCACCTCAACTAAATGGCCAACCTTGAGTTTCTAACGGCAAGACAACCCAACCTTCAGTGTCTCACCATATAATGCAATATAAAATATATAATATGTGGAAATATTCTTGTCAAAATGTTTAACCTGAATCTAATCAAGCCTATGGATTTAACTTACAATTTATAGACAATATAGGAAATAACAGCACAAGTTCAATAACACCATAAGGGAGCAATCAGAAAAATCCAGAATTTGGGGATTTTTATAAGACAACTGTCCTGAACTCTTTAAAAGTCAGTGACAACAACAAAAAAAGCAAGTGTTTTAGATTAAGGAATACTAAATACCCATAATAACCAAGTGCAATTCATGAATCTCAAATACAGTATGATTCAAAAAAAATAAAAATAAAAATGACATTCTCAGGACAGTTGGAAAAATTGGACTGGATATTATATATGGACTTGATATTAGATATTTGTTGTTTAATATAAAAGAATATGGATATAGATTTAATATTAAATGATATAGAACTATTGTTACTATAGATAACAGTATTATATATGTGTAGGAGAATGTTCTTATTCTTAAAGTGATGCATGTTGATGTATATAGGAGTGATTCATGCTATCTGTATCCTACTTTCAAATAGCTCTACCACAAATTCAATATAGAAAGGAATAAGGAAAATATGACAAAATATTAACAATTGTTGCAGACAAGTAGAGGGTGTATCCTACTTTCAAATAGCTCTACCACAAATTCAATATAGAAAGGAATAAGGAAAATACGACAAAATACTAACAATTGTTGCATACAAGTAGAGGGTTTATAGGTATTCACTGAAGTATTCTTTTGCCTTTTCTGGTGCTTAAAATTTTTCAAAATAAACAGAAGTGAAAAAAAATATGGAATTCCATGACTAATGAGTTCTTGCTAAGAATTACTAGCTGCAATCTCTAGTTGCTCCTTTTTCTTCCTTGTGTAGCTATTATAGATCCAAGACATAAAATTGATGACTGAAAGAACTTACATTTAGAAGGATGTATGGATGGGGTGCCTGACTGGCTCAGCTGGTTAAGCACCTGATTCTTGATCTCAGCTCAGGTCTTGATCTCTAGGTCGCAAGTTAAAGCACGTTGGGCACCATGCCGGGTGTGGAGCCTACTTACAAAAAAAAAAAAAAAAGGTGAGTACATGGCTTAGGCCTCAGCCATAAAGATTTTAGAAAAACTTAATTTTCTCAAGTAACCCCTAAAGTCATATCATTCAAGAAATATATGGATGGATTCCTTTAAACTTGAGCCCCTTTAAGATATTCCTTTATTCACTGAATCAGCTTAAGCATTCATTAAAGTTTGATGCATCATTTGTATCTTGCCAGTATAAAATGAGATATTGGATTGTATCTCTGAGCAATCTGCAGTTTCTATAAATACTTGATAAGATCTACTTTCTTTATTAAAAATAGAAAATCATTTGGACTTCACTAGAAAAAAATATTCTTTCTATTCAAAAAGAAACAAGCATCTTCCCTGCTTACTCTGTTTTCTAGATTCTACTACTTTTTTTAGATTTTACTTACGTATTTGAGACAGAGAGCACATGAGTGGGTGCGGGGAGAAAGGCAGGGGGAGAGGGATAAGCAGACTCCCCACTGAGCAGGGAGCCTAGTGAGGGGCTCCATTCCAGGACTTTGAAATCATGACCTGAGCCAAAGGCAGACATTTAACCAACAGCCACCCAGGTGCCCCTAAATTCTACTACTTTTAACATTAAGTGAATTTATATCATGCAAAGGACCTTGAGTATTCCAGCTTCACATCTTGCAGATAAAGACACAGGCTAGCAGAGCTTAATGATTTGTGCAGAATTATATAACTAAGTAGTGGCAAATTGATGACTGGATCCAAGGTTTTTGACTTCTCGTTAAAATACAAAGATTTCTACACAGTATTGCTCTAACACTTACTTACTGTGATCTTGGCCAAGTTGCTTAAACTCTCTAAGCCCTGGGGGTCCTAATACTATGGCAGCTGTTGCAGGTGTCCAGTCTCACAACCCTTTAGCCCACCTCTGATTTCAGACAGCTGTGATATACATTTCTGTGGGAGTTTGAGGTCATCTTGGGCTGAGTTTTCTATCTCAAATATTCACTACCTGTCCTTTTTATTCATCCCCTTCCCTCTTCTTCTACATCTAAAGGGAAAAAGGGGGTCTCTCAGAAGTCAAGTAAGGTCTGGCTATTTATATTTTTGAGGTTTATTTTAAAAATGAAGAAATTCTAGAATAAGTTTCAAACACATATTTTAAACTGTGGATGAACGAACATCTTATTTCAGTCCCATCCAAGTATTTTTGTAATGAAATGAATAAATTTATTTGAAAATAACATCAAAAATCTAAATGTGAAGCGTTTTATGCGTATGAGGCTAAGGCAAAAAATTCCACCTAATCCAAAGATCTGTAGCCCGTGTTCTATTGAGTTTACCTACAGTTCTGCCTCTCTTTTCCACCTCAGCCCTGAGAAGGAATTGAGTAATGCTCTGTTTATTTTATTACAGATGCTAGAATGCACTGTATCGCACTTTCCTTCCCCAAAATATGCCTTGCCAAATCCCTCTCTATTAATAAATAGTAGATTCAATTACCACCAACCCTCATCATTCATAGAATCCATATTTGCAAATTTATCTACTCACTAAATTTATTTGCAATACCCAAATCAGTACTCAGGGCACTTTGGGGGTCATTCATGGACAGGCACAGAACCATAAAAACTTTGAGTCATATCATGGGCGAGTTCTTAGCTAAAGTTCAACAAGGCATTCCCCTGCTTCTTATTTTAGTTCTCATACTAGAGAAAAATTGGTGAAACAAAAGCTGGCTCTTTGAAATGACTGGTAAATTTAAAAACCAGACCAATTGAGAAAGCAAGAAGAAAAATACAAGTTATAAATATCAGGAAAGAAAGAAGGGAATATTACTATAGATTCTATGGACATTAAGGATAATAAGGAAATGTAAATGAACAACTTTATGCCCAAAATCCAACAATTTAGATGATATGGAAAAAATTTCTTGAAATAAAAAACTACCAAAGCTCACTCAAGAAGAAATACATGAATTTGAATATCCCTCCATCCCTTAGTGAAATTTAACCCATAGTTTAAAACTTTTCTGGGAAAAAAGAAAAAAGCAAAGCTTGGGTAGTTTCACGGGTGAAGTCTATTGTACAGTTAAAAAAGTAAACTCTTGAAGAAAATATGAGTAGGAACTCCTCCTCCTCAAGTCATTTGATGAGGCCAGCATTAACTTTATACTAAAACCAACAAAGAAATCATAAGAAAGAGTAACTTCAAATATCACTCATGAACCTATCTACCATTTTTGCTAAAATTAAAAATTCTCATACATTGCTGATAGGAATACAGAATGGTACAGCTACTTTGGAAAATGTTTTGGTAGTTTGTTAGATAAAGTTATATATATTTATCACATTGTTCATCAATTCTATTCCTAGGTATTAAGCCAAGAAAATTGAAAGCATATTTCTAAAGGCTTCTAAACATGAGAATGTTCATAGCAGCTTTATTTCACAAGAGTCAATAACTGGAAATAATTCAGATTTTCATCAAGTAAATGGATAATGAAAACACAATGGCCCAAAACTTCTGTGATGCAGCAAAAAGCAGTTCTAAGAGGGAAGTTTATAGCAATGCAAGCCTACTCAAGAAGCAAGAAAAATCTCAAATAAACAACCTCGTGCCTAAAGGAGCTAGAAAAAGAATAATAAATAAAACCTAAAACCAGCAGAAGGAAAGAAATAATAAAGATTAGAACAGAAATAAATCATATAAAACTTAAAAAAATAGGACACATAATTGAAAGTGGGAGCTGGTTATTTGAAAAAAAAAATCAATGAAATTAATAAATCTCTAGCTGGACTTATCAAGAAAAAAGGAAAAAAGACTCAAATAAATAAAATCACAAGTGAGAGAGGAGAAATAACCAACACCACAGAAATACAATCATAAGAGAATATTATGAAAAACTATATGCTAATTAATTGGACAATTTACAAGAAATGGATAAATTCCTAGAAACATATAGACTCCCAAAACTAAAACAGAAGGAAATAGAAAATTTGAACAGACTGAAAACCAGCAAAGAAGTTGAGTCAGTAATCAAAAAATTCCTAACAAATGAAAGTCCAGGGTCAGATGGCTTCACAGGTGAATTCTATCAAACACTTAAAGAAGAGTTAAAACCTATTCTTCTTAAACTATTCCAAAAAATATAAAAGGAAGGAAAATTCCAAATTCATTTGATGAGACCAGCACTATCCTGATACCAGAACCAGATAAAGACACCACTAAAAAAGAGAACTACAGACTAACATCTCTGATGAACACAGATGTAAAAATTCCCAGTAAAATACTAGCAAACTGAATTCAACAATATATTTTTAAAAAGTATAACATTCAGTTCAATAAAAACCCTCAACAAAATAGGTTTAGAGGGAACATACCTCAACATAATAAAGCCCTTATGTGAAAAAACCACAGCAAATATCATACTCAATGAGGAAGCACTGAGAATTTTTCCCCTAGGATTAGAAACAAGACCAAAATGTACACTCTCACCATTTTCATTCAGCAGAGTCCTGGAAGTCCTAGCTACAGCAATCAGACAAGAAAAAGGAATAAAAACATCCAAATTGGTAAGGAAAAACTAAACATTTCACTATTTTCAGATGACATGATACTCTATATAGAAAGCCCTAAAGACTCTACCAAAAAACTACTAGAACTGATCAACGAATTTGGTAAGGTCACAAGGTACACAATCCATGCACAAAAATCTGTTGCATTTCTCTACAACAATAATAAAGCATCAAAAAGAGAAATTTAGGAAACAATCACATTTACAACTGCACCCAAAATAATAAGATACCTAGGAGTAAACCTAACCAAAGAAGGGAAAGGTCTGTAATCTGAAAACTATAAAAAAACTAATCAAAGAAATTCAAGACAACATAAAGAAATGGAAAGATATTTCATGCCCGTGGATTGGAAGAACAAATATTGTTAAAATGTCTATACTACCCAAAGCAATCTACCCTTATAATGCAATTATTATCAAAATACCAAGAGAATTTTTCACAGAACTAGAACAAACAATTCTAAAATTTGTAGGGAACCACAAAAGACCCCAAGTAGCCCAAATAGCCCAAATAACCTTGAAAAAGAAAAGCAAAACTTGAGGCATCACAATTCTGGACTTCAAGTTATATTACAAATCTATAGTCCTCAAAACAGTATGGTACAGCGACAAAAATAGACAAATAGAGAGGCACCTAGGTGGCTCAATCGGTTAAGCATCTGCCTTCAGCTCAGGTCATGATCCTGGGGTCCTGGGATTGAGCCCTACATTGGGTTCTCTGCTCAGCAGGGAATCTGCCTTTCCTTCCCCCTCTGCTCTTCCCCCCTCTTGTGCTCTCTCTCACTCTCTCTCTCTCAAATAAATAAAATCTTTCAAAAAATAGACACATAGATCAATAGAACAGAACAGAAAATCCAAAAATAAACACACAATTATATGGTCAGTTAATCTTTGATAAAGCAGGAAAGACTATCTAATGGAAGAAAAGACAGTCTATTCAGCAAATGGTGTCAGGAAAAATGGACAGCAACATGAAGAAAAATCATACTGGACCGCTTTCTTATACCACACACAAAAATAAATTCAAAATGCATACAGAGTATAATGCTACATGAAATAACTCAGATAGAGAAAGATAAATACCGTATGATTTCACTCATATGTGGAATTTAAAAAACAAAAACTAGCAAAGGATAAAAGATGAGAGTCAAACAAGAAATGGACTTTTAATTATAAAGAACAATCTGATGGTTACTAAAGGGGAGGGGCATGGAAGATGAGTAAATGGGTGATGGAAATTAAGGAATGCACTTCTGATGAACACAAGGTGATGTATGGAACTGTTAAATTACTATATCATACACCTGAAACTAATATAACACTGTATATTAACTAGCTGGAATTAAAATAAAAACTTATTTTAATAAAACAAGCAAATGGAAAACAAGTTGAGGTACATCATACAATGGTATACCACTCAGCAATAAAAAGAATGTATGTACTAATATATGCAACAACTTGGATAAATATCCAAAGCATTATGCTAAAGAATAAAGCCCAGCCAAAAAAAAAAAAGATATATTTTTTATTATTTCACTTACATGACATTCTAGAAAAGGCAAAACTATAGGGATAGAAATCAGATCAGTGGTTACAGGGAATGGGAAGCAGGAAAGACTGAGAAAAGGGCAAAAGAAACTTTTCAATATAGTGGAAATGTACTATAACTTAATAGTGCTAGTTTTTATATGACAATATAAATTTGGTAAGACCCGTTAAACTACATTTGAACAGAGTGACATTTGTTTTATGCATATTATATCTCAAAAACCCTGAATGAAAACAAAGTGTGTAAAATATAAATTCATGGTAATTTCTTGACATATTTTCTCATAAAAGGAAACATGAAAATCCCTACAAGTAACTCTGCACTCTACCCATTTCCTATTTTATGCTCCATTTCTGATTTTCTTTATACTGTTAAAAGAGAAAATACAGTTTTCACATAAACCAGAAAGCGATGAGCACTAGGAGTTCAATTTATGTATGTGCCCATAAATTAATCATTTACCTTTCTGTGATCTTTTCCTCCAAAATTCTCTTATACTTTAACCAGTTTTTAAAAGTTGCAACGTTAACAATGAATCTTGAAACACTGAAAAATATAAAATTAAGATGTTAAAAAATTAAAAAAATAAATAAAAGTTGCAACATTATTGTGTTGTTATTTCTCCAGAAATCTGGACTCTAGAATGCTATTTCTATTTGCGCAACTCTAAAAAAAACATTCTAGAATTGTATGCCCGTACATTCTCACAACAACAAAAAATATTTCCAGTGGCTGAGATCTAGGGCAGAGGGGAACAGAGAGAGGTCTCATATACCATATTTATTCATACTTGGGGATACATGGTTGACAGAGGATGAAAAAAAAGCTTCAGAAATGACAAAAAAGAAACAGGAGAGTCTAGAATCCCTAAATCTCGGGCCTCTTGTAGATTTAATTATTTTGGAGAGAGAGAATCCTAACATAGGCAGTCCAACACATCTTTTCTACTCATGCTATAACACAGCTGGCCAGGTAGGATGAAAGCATATTAATTCATTTACAAGTCCTCTTCATAATCAAGTGAGAGGCTGAAAAGAATGGAAGAAGTGATAGTGGGAACTTAGTATCAGTACTGTTTTTCAAAATAATGCAATGGGAACCCTCTTATCTCATATAACCGGGACCAATTGGCAAATGAACAAAATAAAAGTCAGTAAAAAGGAATCATACAAAATGATGTACTCATTAAAATTTTTGTTTTAACTTGAAACATACAAATCCATATTCATTCACCAATCTTTTGATGTAGGACCAAGGCCTGCACTTTATAAACGGTATGATAGCAATATTTATTAGCAGCTTGCCTTTAACAAGTCTTTCCAAAACTTTCAATTGAACTTTCAGAGAAACAATTCTCTTTTCACACATATAATTCTTTGGTTTATATAATATTTAACTAAATCACATAATTACAATAGCAAGTCCAACTGGTATTAAGAGCTTTGGGAACAAACACAACAGACTCGTGGGAAGCATATAACTCAACTGGCAAGAACAGAGCATGCAGAAGTTTTGTATAATCATTAATAGATGTTGAAATTTATCAAAAGTTTGTGCTGCATTTATCAAGATAACCATGAAAGGAGTCTTGTTTAGTCAATTAATATGGTGAAGTACGCTGATAGAATTTCTGAAGTTAACCATTCCTATTTGATTTGATATTTGTAATACACTGATGGACTTAGTTATATATGCTATTTGGGGTTTTCATGTGCAGGTCATAAGTAAAGTGGACCTTTAATGATCTTTCCTAGCACCGTCTTATCTGGCTTAAGGTCATACTAACCTAAAAAAAAAATGAGTTTGGAAGTTTTTCTCTTTCTTTATTTATAAAACTTATATAAAACAGTAATTTTCTTTCACTGACAATTTGGTAGAACTAAATTAAAGCTATCTTTGTCTAGGACTTTTGGGGAGTAGGGTTGACATTTCCCACACCTTGAAACCCAGACATGATCTTTGCTCAGTGTTTCTGAATTCATTTGCTTATTTGTTTTTCATTAGTCTGCCAGTCCCACTGACTTTGCTCTGATATCTGCAGTGCTTTAGCATTGGTATGGAGGAGACGGCAATCCAGGCTGAGTGAATCACCTAACAGAAATCAGAAGTCTCCCCACAGGACTAGAAGGTTTTTGAATACTCACTGTTCTTGGCTAGTCAGTATTCAAATTAAAGAGTACTGTAATGATTCAGTTATCTCCCTGCTCAGTCTTATGCAGATTTTCTATTGATAGTTGGGGTTTTCCACCGCTTCAAAAACAGAGAAA
>JAQQSY010007432.1:0-10459 GCA_028646535.1 Procyon lotor
GTGAAATGTGTAAGCCCGAAGATTCACAGACATGTACCCTGGGGCAAATAATACAATATATGTTAATAAAAAAAAAAAAAAAAAAAAAATTGTGTTTTAGTCTGATGTGGTTGTGTGTATATGTATACACACACACACACACAAAATAAGCTATTGTTATATGCATATAACTTTTATTTTGCCGTCAAAATGACTTCATTTTGCCTAGAAAGAAAACTATTATAAATATATATAACATAAAATATATAAAATACATATACCTTTAGTATTATAAATGAAACAAGTTGTGTATGTTTTATTAAATTTAAACCTTATTCTTTTTGTTAGTATATGTGATGCACTTAAACTACTATAGAATTTATTTTGCAGTTTAAAGTAGAACAGTGTTAAAAAATAAAGTAGAACAGTGCTCTCTAAATTTAAAAATATAAACCTCAAATACTTCCAAAGCACAGTTTAAAATTGAGACATTTATATAAATTGGGCAATGAGATTAGTGAGATATTTTTAACCATAGAGTACAGGACATCAAGATATTCCTGAATATATTACTAGATGAACCAGACATTCTCTCAAAAACACATTTGATTGGCATTGCTGGATGAAAGCCACTGACAAGACACCTTTGCCATCCATTTATTCATGTGTTCATTTATTAAAGGATTATTAAAACTGCACAGTGTTTAAAATACTGAGCCAAATGTCCTGTGGGGGGTGGAATAAGGCTACATAAAAACAAATGTTGACTTCAAAGGTTTTACCGCCTGACACACACTAAGGAGGGAAAATCACTTCTGTTTCATCGGCACACGTAAAGTGTAAAAGGACACTCAGTGTCTTCAATATCTAAGTAATGCACGGAGGGCTGTAATCCCGATGTCCGTCAGCTGGAGTCCCCTAAGCCTCTGGTCCATCGGAAGCGTATCTGCAGGCCCCTGGTACAGCACGCGGGCTGCCCTCTGCAGCCTTCCTCCAACTCCCCAGCTGTCCCTGCAGCTCAGGACCCACACTCCTCTTTTAAGTCCGTCCCCTCACTTTTGCGTTAAATGACATTCATCTCACTTGCATGAGGATATAACTCCACCAACACTCCTGTCTCTCTATCATGGATTTTTTTTTCTCTTTATGGGGAGAAATCATGATTCTTACACTTCTCTATGCAGTTAACCTATTACTATGGATGTTGGTGCCATCACTGACCTTTATGTTACAGACAGGAGGGTGACAGGCAGGGCACAAATATTCTCATCGCATGTGGCACAGCAAACGGGACAAAGCTACAGCTTGACTCCCTGTTTGCTAGGTGACCAGACAGTAACTGTGCCCAGTCTATGCGATCACGGGCTGAGCTTGAAACCTCTACCAGGTGCAGCCACACTACTGGAACAGAGTTCTCAGCTGAACTTGGGTGGTGATTTTACAACAGAAGGATCAAGCAATGACCAGATCTAGAGTGGAACATCTTTGTGAAGAGAAGAAAACCATAGATGCCAAATAGTCCGATTTAAGATTGTTTTCCTTCAGCCAACACAGAGTGAACAGATACATGGATGAGATCCAGTAGCATCAACTGGATGTGCAGGGCAGCCCTGGCTGACCGTGGACCACAGCTGCAGTTGTGTCTAGAAAGGAAAGTCCTGAATCCACTCACTTGTACGAGAATACCAAGAAAATGATATGAAGACAATAGAACCATGCAAATCTTTTTTTTTTTTTTTTGTAAAATTTCACTTGTTTAATTCTTTTCCCCCCAAATACTTTTATTTTTTCAGTGTTACAAGATTAGTTGTTCATGCACCACACCCAGTGCTTCATGCAATACCTGCCCTCCTCAATAGCCACCGCCAGGCTCGCCCAACCCCCTACCCCTCCCCTCCAAAACCCTCACTTTGTTGCTCAGAGTCCACAGTCTCTCACGGTTCATCTCCCCCTCTGATTTCCCCCCATTCACCCTTCCCTCCCTTCTCACAATGCCCTCCATGGTTTTCCTTATGCTCCACATGTGAGACCCTAAGATAATTGACTCTTTCCACTTGACTTATTTCACTCCGCATAATCTCTTCCAGTCCCATCTATGTTGATACAAAAGTTGGATATTCGTCCTTTCTAATGGAGGCATAATATTCCATTGTGTATATGTACCATATCTTCTTTATCCATTCGTCTGTTGAAGGGAATCTTGGTTCTTTCCACAGTTTGGCAATTGTGGCCATTGCTGCTATGAACATTGGGGTACATGTGGCCCTTCTTTGTAATGCATCTGCTTCGTTGGGGTAAATACCCAGTAGTGCAATTGCAGGGTCATAGGGTAGCTCTATTTTTAATTTCTTGAGGAATCTCCACACTGTTTTCCAAAGTGGTTGCACCCGCTTGCATTCCCACCAACAGTGGAAGAGGGTGCCCCTTGCTCCACATCCTCTCCAACATTTGTTGTTTACTGTCTTGTTGATTTTGGCCATTCTAACTGGTATAAGGTGGTATCTCAGTGTGGTTTTGATTTGAATCTCCTGATGGCTAAAGATGATGAACATTTTTTCACGTATCTGTTAACCATTTGTATTTCTTCTATGGAGAAGTGTCTGTTCATGTCTTCTGCCCATTTTTTGATGTGACTATCGGTTTTGTGAGTGTTGAATTTGAGAAGTTCTTTATAGATCTCAGATATCAGACCTTTGTCTGTAGTGTCATTTGTGAATATCTTCTCCCATTCTGGGTTGCCTGTTTGTTTTGTTGACAGTTTCCTTTGCTGTGCAGAAGCTATTTATCTTGATGAAGTCCCCAAAGTTCATTTTCGCTTTTGTTTCCTTTGTCTTTGGAGACATGTCCTGAAAGAAGTTGCTGTGGCTGATGTCAAAGGGGTTACTGCAAATCTTTTAAAAAAGACATTACAATGAACAGCATTTCCTTTCCTTTTATGTGTCAGGAAAATAATTGTTATTTTTGTAAATATGTGAAACCCTCTGTTTTTTAGTGATGACTCAAGAGTAATAAAGTACTACCATTTAATGACTAGAGAAGAAGGCCTCAGCTTCTCACGATGGTGCTTTATTTATTTCATGGTATTTCTAGGAGGATATGCTAAAAGCCCAGTTCCTCACCAACCCTGATATCTGTGTAGCAAAAGACCAGGGCCATGTGCTTTACACACTACATAAGAAGCATCCATGCAAATTTCATGGCTCCCTTGTTTTGAACTTTGCTTTTACTTATTATTTATTTGATTAATAGGTTCCCACAAAGAGATGTTATATTACAAAGGATGCCAGAGAGAATTAAGATCTCAAAGCATTTTATTGACATTTTCAGTGGAAATCAATTCCTACAGTAGATCTAGTAGTGTTTTCAGAATTCAGGAAGTCTTTCCAATAAAGACATATGTGGCTAGTCTTGGAAATGGTGTTTTCATCTGCATCAAAGAGGAATGAATATCTGGGAAAATACACTGGAACTACAATGCTGAGGGGACTCGATAACTTGGAATCCTTTTTCTACAGTGATTTACCTGGAGAAGTATGTTTCTTTAATCAGGAGGATGAGTATCATGTTAGAGGCAGAGAGAATGCTGAACAGAGATGCAGAGTTTTCCCCCATGGGTGAGAAGAAATGTTCTGTGCGATCAATAAATTCAGTCTTTGTAGATTTTGGATTTGTTTATGTTCCATATTGCTTGGATTCTGAATTCTCCTTTCCTCATGTGTCAAGTGAGTATTAGAATAGAATTTAGATGTTTCCTAAGACATCAACACATTCTGGGAAGGATCTGAATCATTCAAACAGCTTAGAGAGTCATACTACTGCTTCATTACCTGTGAGCATCCGACGGGAGAGTGTAAGGACTCCATAACTGATTCTCTCTAGAAATATTTGGTTTACATTTTTCTCATTTTATTATAGTAGTATCATTACAGGCTAACGTTCATCTGGTAAGAATAATAAGTGATAATTTAACAGTCTCTCTATGAGCTTTTACCATAAGCTCTTGATTTTAGGTGATTAAACAATTCAATATATTAATATCTAAATTACTCTATAAGTAAAATAGTGAAGATAATTTGTTTTGCTTTATCAATAATGAAATCCTCCAAATCTACAAATACTTGAAAGGTATGGCTAAGTGCTATTCTTCAGATTTTCTTGGTAGTTACATGAATTAAAGTCTCTAAAGGCACAATTAGAGATTGCCCCGGATTTGGAAAATGTATTCTTCACCAAGCTCCAGCACGCTTGCTTCATGAGGCCACCTTGGGGAGATGCACGCATTCACTGATGTGCCCGAAGATTCCATGCAAGGGATTTAATCTTTAAAAACACGTGTCATTCATAGACCCTATTTTGTTTCCCAATTGGGCAAATTCCATGTGATCAAAAGCCTACTCTAGGAGCCTCCAGGTCCACCAAGACATCCAACAACCAGCAAGAGAATAGATGCATTATGTAGATGATAATGTAGGAAGTTTTTCTTTGTATCACTTGGTGCCTTTTCTCCCAGACAGTAATTGTATTTGCTTGTCAAGGGGACAAAATGCTCCATATGCTTTTGCAGCATCGTTGAAATGTTGCCCTTCTCCTTCCAAAAAGAGAGTAACTAAACATTTAGCTAGTGTGTGAAGAATATACTGGCAAAAACCATGCTCCATTTTCCATTAGTAATGCACTGACATTACACTGTCAGTCTTGAAGAACGGGATGCTATCTCTTGCCTCCCACCATTTTAACCTAGAATGTTCAGCCCTCAAAAAGACATAGAAACAAACAAAACCTTTTTCAGCTATTATACCCTGCACCCCTGAGAAGTATTCCTCTGGCCAAATGGAGGCAGTAAGCCCCCATCAGTCACCCTGAACCAGCCCTGTGTGCCTGTCAGGGCTGCGTAATTCACCACATCCATAAGTTTCCTCTATGCCTAACCAAGCTACCGATGCAGCTCATTGAAAATATATATTAAGACTTAACATAAGTTCTTCATTGGTCTCTTAGGTGTATCCCATGCAATTTAGTTTCAAGAACATTGGAGTTGAATTAAAAAAAAAATAAGTAAAAATTAAAAATAAATAAAAAATAAATAAACCTTCAACCGTATGCTTCAACTGTAATAGGCGGCATGTAAAATACCAGAATTTCTGAAATAGTTGCAAAGATTCTTGGAAGGCAGTTGGTAGGTTTGTTGGCACAAGAACCCCTATGGGCTGGCATCTTTAGATTTCCAACCCTGAAATCATGATATATCTTTGTGTGTCTGTCACCTTCCTCAGTACCTAGTATATTGGAGACACTCATAAATAGGCCTCCAAAGAAAGGGATGCTGAGCAAATGCTTCTGAGGGGAGTAGGGAGCATGGATCCCTACTGCAAACGTAAGACATAGATTTGGAAGCTCTGATTGGCCCCGGTTTCTGTCTTCTCCCTGTGAACAGGTTCTAGGTCCTCAATAGAGCAGGAATGTAATGGGGAAGGGCACAGACACAGGAGAGGGAAGTGGGGGAAACTCAGAAATACAGAATGGGAGAAGAGAGCCTTTTGAGGCACATCTGGGTGTCCCACTGGTGTCTTTGTCCCCATGGTAACTTCCTTCCATCCACGATAGGCTCACTGTTCTCCTTCCCACCTATGAACTTGAGCCTGGGTTTCCCTTTCCTATTCCAGCCCAGCAGTAAACAGAGGCAGTCCCCGTTCCTTGTTCACTCGGAAAAGGCACAGCCCTTTTTAGATGTGGAAGGCATTTTTAGTGAGAGGAACAATGTGGACATGACATTTCAAAGCACATGTACTCAGGTGAAACTTCTAACGTTCCCCCTTCTTCGGGTAAAGGTTCAGCAATATCTAAACCTGTAAGCCCATTCTTTTATTTATTTATTTGACAGAGCGAGAGCACAAGCAAAGGAAGGGGCAGAGGGAGAGGGAGAAGCAGGTTCCTCGCTGAGCAGGGAGCCCGATGCAGGGCTCGATCCCAGGACCCCAAGATCATGACTTGAGTTGAAGGCAGAGGCTTGTCCCACTGAGTCACCCAGGTGTCCTGAGCCTATTCTTTTAAAAACGGTAAAACCTTAAGCTTGGAGTTGCACCAGCTATTTTCAAATATAGGTTCTGTCCCTTTGCATAATCATTCCAAGTGGTGTGAGTCACAATGGTCTTCTCTGAAAGCAAAAATAACCTCTTAGCTTTGTAATTACATTATTTATGAAAAGTGCATGATACAATATTCAATAGGTATCGAGTAGTCCATGAAAAGTTTCTATTTTTATTTATTTTTTATTTTATTTTTTTTACCAAGGTCCAACTGGTCCTCTTTCTTCTTCCTATGCCCTCTTTCGGCACACGTGTCGGATTTGTGATGCTGAAGAAAATCACACTTTACAATACACAGCACAGTGTACAATACAATAGCACAGAGCTGAACAACACAGGCGGTGGAGAAGGGCTTCTGAGGCTGGACTTCCACTGCTCTTACTTCTAGCTGTGACGTAGAACAAGGGACTAACCTCTTTGGGACAGTTCCCTTGTCTGAAAATGAGGTTAATGTTAGTTTCAAGTTCAGGCTTTTGCTTTTTTAAGGACTGAAGGAATTTCTACATGTGAACTGCTCATAACAGTGCCTGGGACCCCGTTTACCCCGTACATCTAATCCCTGAAAGTCTGCACTTCTTCAACCTCAGATGATCGTGTTCCGGTGCAGGACTGGATCAGACCCTGTCCTGACTAGGGAGCAACCCTAAAACAGATGTTACTGTGGTGGGAGGGCAGGGAAATCCTCTCAGTCAATCAGGGACACTCTTTATTTCTAAGGGGCATTCAGCTCAGCGTCCGTGCATGGATTTTTGAGGTATAACTGACATACATTCATTTCAGGTGGACAGTATAGTGATCCAGTGTTTGAGTAAGTTGCAAAAAGATGACAAAAATAAGTCTAGTTAATGTATCAACATACAGTTAGAATTTATTTTTTTGTGATGAGAAATTTTAAATGTAGTCTTAGCAACTTACAAACACACAGTATCATATATATGATCATATACATATGATACTACATATATATATGATACTACATATATATGTGATACTACATATATATATGATACTACATATATATGTGATACTACATATATATATGATACTACATATATATATATATATATATATATATGTTACTACCATCATGATGCTGTCTGTTACATCTCCGACACTTATAACTGGAAATTTTGTACCTTTGGCCCTTTGCATTCCTCAGTTTCTCTCAACCCCCCTCACCTCTAGCAACTGCCAATCTGTTTCCATGTCTCTGATTCTTTTGCTTTATATTCCATATGTAAGTGAAATCATATGGCATTCATGTTGTTATGTCTTATTTCTATCAGTGTAACATCCTCAAAGTCCATCCATGTTGTCAAAAATGGCAAGGTCTCATTCTTTTTTATGGTTGAACAATAATCTGTTGTATATATATATATAGCATATTTTCTTTATCCATTCATCTGTCAGTGGACACTTAAATTATGTCCATATCTTGACAATTGTAAATAGTACTGCAATCAACATGGGGATAATACCTGTTTGAGTTAGTGTTTTTGGTTTTGTTGGGTAAATACCCATTAGTGAACTATTGGATCATGTATTTCTATGTTTTATTTTTTGAGGAGCCACCTTACTGTTTTCCATAGTGACTATACCTCTTTATTTTCCCATTAAGAGTGAAAAGGGGTTCCTTTTGCTCTACATCTTTAACAATATTTGTTATTTCCTGTCCTGTGGGAAAGAGACATTCAAAACAGAATCCCATTGTAGTTTTGATTTATATTTCTCTGATGATTTGTGATGGTGAGCATTTTTCCTCTCTCTGTTGGCCATTTGTATGTCTTCTTTAGAAAAATATCTAGTCAATAGAAAAATATCTCTGCCCTCATTTTAATTAGATTGTTTAATTTTTTGCAGGTATGTTGAATTCTTTACGTATTTGGATATTAATCCCTTATCTGAAATAGAATTTGTGAATATTTTTTCCCATTCAGTAGGCTTTTTTTTTTCTATTTGGTTAATAATTTCCTTTGCTGTGCAGAATTTTTTAGCTGGATATAATCTCACTTGTTTATTTGTGCTTTAGCTGTCCTTGGCTTTTGCTGTTAAGTCCAAAAAGAAAAAAAAAAATCATCTCTAAGACTGATACCAAGGACCTTACTACTTATGTTTTTTTAGTAGTTTTAAGACTTTAGGTCTCACATTCAATTCTGAAATCCATTTTCAGTTAAGTTTTATAAATGGTTAAGACAGTAGTCAGGTTCATTCTTCGGCATGTAGCTGTCCAGGTTTCCCAGGACCATTTACTGAAGATATAGTCCTTTCCTCTTTGTAAATTCTTGCCTCTATTGTAATAAATTAACTGGCCATATATGCATAGGTTGGTTTTTCTGGCTCCTGCTCCGTTCCATTGAGTCCTGCGTCTGTTTTTTTTTTTTTTTTTTTTTTTTGCGTCTGTTTTTTATGTAATACTACACTGTTTTGAGACCATAATTTGATAACAGTTTAAAATCAGGGATCATCATGCCGCCATCTTTGTTGTTCTTTCTCAGGATAACTGGCTATTCAGGGTCTTTCGTGGTTCCATACAAATTTTATTATTCTAGTTCTCTGAAAAATGCTAGTGGGACTTTGATAGGGATTGCATTGAATCTATACTTTGCCTTGGGTAGTATGGATATTTTAGCAATATTAATTCTTCCAGTTAATGGACCTGGAATGTATTTCCATTTGCTTATGTCATCTTCAATCTCTTTCTTCAATATCTTATAGTTTTCAGAGTATAGGTCTTTCACTTCCCTGGTTAAATTTATTCCTAAGTATTTTTTTCCTTTTTGAATTGGGATTGCTTTTTAAATTTCTCTTTCTGTTACTTTGTTGTTACGAGTATTGAAATGCAACGAATTTTTGTGTATTAATTTTATATCCTGCAACTTTACTGAATTTATTAATCCTAACAGTTTTTTAGTGGAGTCCTTAGGGTTTTCTGTATATCATATCAAGGAATCTACAAAAGTGATTTGGATGCTTTTTCTTATTCTTACCTGATTGCTCTGGCTAGGATTCCCAGCACTTTTTATGTTGAATAAAAGTGATAAGAGTAGAGATCCTTGTCTTGTTCCTGATCTTAGAAGAAAATCTTTCAAAAAAAAAAAAAAATCTTTCAGTTTCTTAATGTTGTGTATGATGGTTGCTCTGGGTTTTCCCAATATGGCTTTTATTATATTGAGGTACATTCCCTCTAAACCTGCTTTGTTGAGTTTTTATCATGAATGAATGTTTTCACCAAAGCTCTTTTCTGCATCTATTGAGACATTCATATGATTTTTATTCTTCCTTTTGTTAATACTACACATCACAATGATTGATTTGCAAATACTGAACCACCCTTGAAACTCTGGAATAGGGATGCCTGGGTGGCTCAGTGGGTTAAAGCCTCTGCCCTCAGCTCAGGTCATGATCCCAGGGTCCTGGGATCGAGCCCCACATCGGGCTCTCCGCTCAGCAGGGAGCCTGCTTCCCCCTCTCTCTCTCTGCCTGCCTCTCTGCCTACTTGTGATCTCTCTCTCTCTGTCAAAAAAATAAAATAAAATCTTTAAAAAAAAAAAAAAGAAACTCTGGAATAAATAGTAATCACAGTTAATGATTTTCTCCCATGTGTTGTTGAGTTTCATTTGCTAATATTTTGTTGATATTTTTTGCATCTGTGATCATCAGAGTTATTGACATTTTTTTTGGTAGGGTCTTTGGTTTTGTTATCAGGGTAATGCTGGCCTTGCATAGTGAATTAGGAAATTTTCCTTCCCTCCCCTTTTTTTAAATAGTTTGAGAAAACTAGGTATTAACTTAAAAGTTTTGGGTAGAATTTACCTGTGAAACTATCTGGTCCTGGACTTTTATCTAATGGGAGTTTTTAGATTATTGATTCAACTTCATTGCTAGTAATAGTTCCATTCAAATTTTCTATGATTTCCTGATTCATTTTTGGAAAATTATACATTTCTAGGAATTTATCCTTTTCTTCTAGGATGTTCAATTTGTTGACGTATAATTTTTCATAATACTCTCTTATAGTCCCTTGTATTTCTCTGGTGTTAGTTGTTATACCTCCTCCTTAATCTCTGATTTTATTTGAGCCTGTTCTTTTTCTTGATGACTTTAGCTATAGGTTTATTAATTGTTTATCTTTTCAAAGAAGCAGCTCTTGGTTTCACTGATCTTTTCCATTGTTTCTTTTTAATCTGCATTTCATTTATTTCTACCCTAATCTTTATTATTTCCTTCCACCAGCTTGGACTTTGTTCCTCATTTTCTGAGATTTTTCTTGTTTTTTGAGGTAGGCCTATATTGCTCAAACTTGTCTGTTAGAACTGTTTTTGCTTTATCTCAAAGATTTTGGACCAGTGTATATTCATTTTCATCTGTATCCCTGTTTTTTTTTTTTTTTTTTT
>JAQQSY010007433.1:0-10458 GCA_028646535.1 Procyon lotor
ATACGTCTGCTGTCAGTCTAACGTTTTTGCCTTTGTATGTTACAGAGTTCTTGTCCTGAGCTGCTTTCAGGATTTTCTCTTTGTCACTGAGACTTGTAAGTTTTACTCTTAGATGCCGGGGTGTAGACCTATTTTTATTGATTTTGAGGGGGATTCTCTGCACCTCCTGGATTTTGATGCTTGTTCCCTTTGCCAGATTAGGGAAATTCTCTAAAATAATTTTCTCCAATATACCTTCTGCCCCTGTCTGTCTGTCTTCTTCTGGGATCCCAATTATTCTAATATTGTTGCGTTTTATGGTGTCACTTATCTCTTGAAATCTCCCCTTGTGGTTAAGTAGTTGTTTGTCTCTCTTTTTCTCAGCTTCTTTATTCTCCGTCATTTGGTCTTCTATATCGCTAATTCTTTCTTCAGCCTCATTTATTCTAGCAGTGAGAGCCTCCATTTTTAATTGTACCTCGTTAATAGCTTTTTTAATTTCAACTTGGTTAGATTTTCTTTTATTTCTCCAGAAAGGGATTTTATTTCTCCAGAAAGGGATTTCTAATATCTTCTATGCTTTTTTCGAGCCCTGTTAGCATCTTGATAACTGTCATTTTGAACTCTATTTCCGACGTATTACTAATGTCCGAATTGACTAGGTCTCTAGCCATCAGTACTGTCTCTTCTTTTTTTTGTGGTGAGTTTTTCTGCCTCATCATTTTATCAAGGTAAGAGTAGATGAGTGAGAGAGAAAGATACTCTGGAGTTCCGCAGTTTTCACTGATTGATTAACTAGGTCTTGGCTGGATATTCTCGCTGATCTTCTGGGGGAGGGGCCCGTTGCCATAGTTCTCAAATGTCTTTGCCTGAGGTGGCATTGCCCCACTCTTGCCGGGGGATGGGCCAAGCACTTTGCTCAGGTTCACTCTCAGGAGTCTTTGTTTCCTGAGCACTTTCCATACCACCCTGGAGGCTGGGAATGAAAATGGTGGCCTCCCAGTCTCCTCCCCAAGGGAGCTGTGTGCCTGGCACCCTGCTCCTCCACACGCCCTCAGAGGAAAGCAGTCAATCACTCCCATCTCCCTTGTCTGCGGCCCACGCTCTGTGCTCAGCTAGCCCGTGGCAGAGTGCCTCTATCTGTGGCGCGCGCAGCCCTGTCTTGAGTCCCCAAACCCAGCAGATGTCTGCTGTGTGCTACTGCACCACTCCTCCTGGAGGAGGAAGGAGGGGGTGTCTCTGGAGCTGTCTCCCGCTTGAAGGGCAGCATCCCTAGTGTGTGTCAGATCATATAGTCCAAGGTAAGCCTAAGCGGACCGGCGCTGAGCGGCTCCTTCTCCTCCCCGATACCTGGTAGCTCTGCTGAACTTGGGCTCCCCTGGTCCCTCTGTGACCCCACGGGTCCTGAAACCACACTGTTCCCGCGAGGGCTGAACAGCACCCCCCCCTCCCCTTAGCGTCTGGAGGGATGTCCCTCAGCGGAGCAGACTAAAAGTTCCGATTTTGTGCTCCACGGCTCTGCAGCTGCTGGGAACCAGCCCCTCCCCCCAGAGTCTCTCTTCCTGTC
Organism: Procyon lotor; assembly: GCA_028646535.1. Lineage (NCBI taxonomy): Eukaryota > Metazoa > Chordata > Mammalia > Carnivora > Procyonidae > Procyon > Procyon lotor. The sequence goes on from JAQQSY010007433.1 coordinate 1,547, forward strand.
ACTTTGGATTCACTTTTTCCACAAGTCTTACCTTTTGGAAAGTGGTCAATTTTCTGCTCCTAGAATTGCTGTTCTTATTCTCTTCTCTCTCCTGTTGTGTTTGTCAGCTTTTAGAATGGTTTGATGCCTATCTAGCTGAACTTCTGGGATCCAATGCTCTCTCTGCCTCCTACACCTCTGCCATCTTGCCGCCGTTTGTAATCTCTTTTTTTGATGCAAAGATATGCCTATTCCACCAGAACCCAGCCACGTCTGAAAACAGACATTGTGGGGCGAGATTAACTAGAATATAGCTATTGGAGGACATGGTCCTGCTCTCAAGAAATAATTCACCAGAACATTTGTTTCAATTTGTGTAATTATTTTATTTTTATTTACATATATACATATGTACATTTATTTGTTTGCTTCCTTATTTATTTATTACTGTGCCCATTATGAGGCTTTGAATTCACAACCCTGAGATCAAGAATCACATGCTCTATGGATTGAGCCAGCCAGGTGCCCTCAGTCTGCCTAAGTATTTTATTATAGCTTCATGTTTGACCAACAATCACATCTGGTCAGAATATACATAAAATATTAAGATTAGATGGACAGCAATTAGAGATCATTAAATTTTTAGTAAGTAAGAAATAAAAGAAAGTAAGAATAAAAGAAAAAATTTTAAAAATAGGTTTATAATCCAAATATAATGGTAAAAATGACAGGAGAAAGATTGATAGCCACAAACTTTAGATACAATTAAAAAGTAGTTGTAGATTTACCCAGATGCTTAAAATGTTGTAAAAGAAAATGAATAAGTTGCCCTGAGGAGATAAATTTGGCTTCCAGTTCTATCTTCAGATTGCCTTTAAAATATTAAGATTACAAACATAAATATATAATAATGTAGATTTCGGAGAACATGGAGAATGTTGGTGATATTAATTATAAGGAAGAAATATCTGGAACTTTTACAATATCTTTTTGTCCAATAGCTGGAGTTTCAAAGTGGATGTAGTAGAGGAGGAAAAAAATTATTTTAAGATTTATTGGAAGAAACCAAGATTCCTTCTAAGTTTTTCTCTCTTGAAGATGCCTCCAAAGTGGGTACTCATTTTGGTGAATAGTGATGGAGATTATGCGTATGTGGGGACAGGAGGTATATGAGAAATCTGTACTTCCCTCTTAATTTTGGTGTAAAACTAAAATTACTTAGAAAAATAAAGACTTTAAAGAAAATGAGGAAAAAAAAGAAAGGGAGGGTACTGTTGAAGTGTCAAACATGACACGCAGATCTAGTAAGGTGAATAGAAGACAAAGAGTCACCTGTAGGCTAACCCTAGAGGACACAGTTATATTTCATTCTACCTCAAACCTCAACTCCCATACTAGTTGTAACATCCCTATACCCATTTTATTTTTTAAAGAGTTTACTTGAGAGAGGACAAATGGGGGAAGAAGGAGAGGCAGAAGCAGACTCTCTGCTGAGCAGGGAGCTCGATGATGTGGGGCTTGATCCTAGGACCCTGAGATCATGACCTGAGCTGAAGGTAGATGCTTAACTGATTGAGCCACCCAGGTGCCCCTATTTTTCAAATTTTAATAGAAGTATAGTTGGCATACAATATTATATTAGTTCCAGGTGACAGCATAGTGATTACATATTTACATAATTATGAAAGGCTCATCATGAGTGTAGTTACCAGCTATCACTATACAGAATTATATGATTGACCACATTCCCTATGCTGTGTTTTCATTCTTATGACTTCCTTATTTTATAATTGGAAGTTTGTAACCTCCCACTTCCCTTCATCTATGTTGCTGATCCCCCTGTCCCCACCTTCCCTCTGGCAACCATCAGTTTGTTCTTTGTATTTATAGGCCTGATTCAGCATTTTGTTTATTTATTTGTTTTTAAGAGTGCGCATATAAGTGAAATCATATGGTATTGGTCTTTCTCTGACTTATTTCACTTAGCATAATACCTTCTAGGACCATTAAAGTTGCCGAAATTGGTAACATCTCATTCCTTTTGATTGCTGAGTGATATTCCATTGCATATATATACTACATCTTTGTCCATTCATCTATGGGTAAACACTTGGGCTGATTCCATGTCTTGGCTGTTGTGAATAGTGCTGCAGTAAGTGTGGGGATGAATAGATCTTTTTAATTAGTGTTTTTATTTTCTTCAGGTAAATACCCAGAAGTGGAATTACTGGATTGTATAGTATTTCTATTTTTAATTTCTTGAGGAACCTCCATATTGTTTTCCACAGTGGCTGTACCAATTTACATCCCTACCAACAGTGCACGAGGGTTCACTTTTCTTCACATCTTTGCCAACACTTGTTATTTCTTGTTTTTTTTCCCCGATACTAGCTGTTCTGACATAAGTGAGGTGATAACGCATTGTGGTGATCAATTTCTTGGTGTTCAGGGATGTTGAACATCTTTTCATGTGTCTGCTGGCCATTTGTATGTCTTCTTTAAAAAAAAAATCTAAGGGCAACTGGGTGGCTCAGTGGGTTAAAGCCTTTGCCTTTGGCTCTGGTCATGATCTCAGGGTCCTGGGATCGAGGCCCGTGTTGGGCTCTCTGCTTGGCAGGGAGCCTGTTTCCCCCTCTTTCTCTGCCTGCCTCTCTGCCTACTTGTGATCTCTCTCCTCTCTGTCAAATAAATAAATAAAATCTTTAAAAAATAAAAAAATTTAAAAAAATAAAAAAGTCTATTCAGATTCTCTGTCAATTTTAAAAATTGGATTGTCTTTTTGGTGTTGAGTTATATGAGTTCTTTATAGATTTTGGATATTAACTCCTTATCAGATATACCATTTGCAAATATCCTCTCCCAGTCAGGTTACTATTTTTGTTTGTTTGTTTTATTTTGTTTCCTTTACTGTGCAAAAGGTTTTTAGTTTGATGTAGTCCATATTGCATATTTTTGCTTTTGTTTCCCTTGCCTGAGGAGACAGATCCATAAATATGTTGCTAAGGCTGATATTCAAGAGATTACTGCTTATGCTTTAATTTAAGAGTTTATGGAAAAAATACTGAGTTTTATGGTTTTGTGTCTCACATTTAGTTCTCTAATACATTTTGAGTTTATTTTTGAATAAGGTGTAAAAAAGTGGTCCAGTTTCATTCTTTGGCATGTAGCTGTCCTGTTTTTCCTAGCTCTGTTATCAAAGAGATTCTTTCTCCATTGTGTATTTTTACCTACTTTGTCCTAGATTAATTGACCATGTAAATGTGTGTTTATTAATGGGTTCTCTGTTCTGTTCCATTGATCTGTGTCTATTTCTTTTTTTTTTTTTTTTAAAGATTTTATTTATTTGACAGAGAAACACAGCGAGAGAGGGAACACAAGCAGAGGGAATGGTAGTGGGAGAAGCAGGCTTCCTGCCGAGCAAGGAGCCCGATGCGGGGCTCGATCCCAGGACTTTGGGATCATGACCTGGGCCGAAGGCAGACGCTTAACGACTGAGCCACCCAGGTGCCCCGATCTGTGTCTATTTCTGTATTGATACCATACTGCTTTAATTACTGTAGCTTTGTAGTATAGTTTGAAATCTAGGATTGTGACACCTCTGGCTCTGTTTCTTTTTCTTAAGATTTCTTTAGCTATTTGGCATCTTTTGTGGTTCTATACAAATTTTAGGATTATTTATTCTAGTTCTATAAAAAATACTATTCATATTTTGAGAATCTGTAGGTTCCTGTGGGTACTATGGACATTTTAACTATCAATTTTTCAAATTTATAAGCATGGTGTATCTTTCCATTTGCATTTCTTCAGTTTCTTTCATCAATATCTTATAGTTTTCAGAGTATAAGCCTTTTTTCTCCTTGGCCAAATGTACTCCTAGGTATTTTATTCTTTTTTGTGTATTTGTAAATGAGACTTAGAAAAAAAAATTCTCTCTGCTTTGTTCTTAGTACATAGAAATGCAAAATATTTCTGTATATTTCGTATTCTACATGTTACTGAATTCATTTATCCTGATAGGTTTTTTCCTTTTTTTTTTTTTTTTCCTTTTCTTTTTTTGTAGTCTTTAGGGTTATGTCTTTTGCAAAAAGTAACAATTTAACTCCTTCCTCACCAGTTTGGATGCTTTTATTTCTCTTTGTCTGATTGCTGTTGTTAGGGAAAAAAGTGGTGAGATTGGACATCCTTGTCTTATTCCTGATCTTAAACATTTCAGTTCTTCTCACTGAATATGACATTAGCTCTGGTTTGTCACATATAGTCTTTATTGTATTCCCTCTAAAAGCACTTTTGTTGAGAGGGTTTTTGTTTTGTTTTGTTTTAAAGATTTTATTTATTTGACAGAGAGAAACACAGCGAGAGAGGGAACACAAGCAGAGGGAATGGTAGCAGGAGAAGCAGGCTCCCTGCTGCACAGAGAGCCCTATGCGGGCCTCAATCTCAGGACTCTGGGATCATGACCTGAGCTGAAGGCAGACGCTTAACAACTGAGCCACCCAGGCGTCCCTTGTTGAGAGTTTTTATCATGAATGGATGTTACAGTTTGTTAACTGCTTTTTCTGCATCTATTGAGATGATTATATGATTTTTATCTTTCCTCTTGTTAATGTGATGTATCATATTGATTGATTTGCAAACATTGAATCATTCTAGCATCCCTGAAATAAATCCCACTAGATTGTGGTGAATGTTAATGTATTGTTGAATTTGGTTTGCTAAGATTTTGTTGAGGATGTATGCATCTATGTTCTTCAGGGTTACTGGACTAGAATTTTCTTTTTTTGGTGTCTTGTCTCGTTTCAGTGTCAGGGTACTGCTGGCCTCATAGAATGCATTTGCAATTGCTCCTTCCTCTTCTCATAGTTTGAGAAGGATAGACATCAACTCATCCTTAAACATTTGGTAGAATTCACCTGTAAGGCCATCTGGTCCTGGACGTTTGTTCACTGGGTTTTCTGATTACTGATCCAGCCTCATTACTAGTAATTATTTGTTCAGATTTTTTTTAAAAAGATTTTATTTATTCATTAGAGAAGGTGGGAGAGTGAGAACAAGCAGGGGGGACAGCAGGCAGAAGGAGAAGCAGGCTCCTTGCTGAGCAAGGAGTGATGCAGGACTCAGTCCCAGGACACTGGGATCATTATTTGAGCCAAAGGCAGCTAGCTGCTTAACCAACTGAGCTATCCAGGTGTCCCTGTTCAGACTTTCTATTTCTTCTTGATCTAGTCTTAGAAATTGTTTTCAGGTATTTATCCATTTCTTCAATTTGTCATAGTAGTCAATTTTTCATAGTAGTCTCTTATGATTCCTTGTAGTTCTGTGGTGTTGGTTGTACTGTTTTTTATTTTAGCTGATTGTACCATTCTTTCGTTTCTGATTTTTAAGTCATTTTTTTTTGATGCATTTGGCTAACGGTTTATCAATTTTATTTATTTTTCAAAGAACCAGCACTTAGTTTTATTGATCTTTTCTTTTGTTTGGTTTCTATTTCATTTATTTCCCCTCCGATCTTTATTATTGCCTTTCTTCTACTAAATTTGGGCTTTGTTCTTTTTGTGGTTCCTTTAGGTATAAGGTTGGATTTTTTGAAAATTTTCTTGCTTCTTCAGGTAGGTCTGTATCACTATAAACCTTCTTAGGATTGCTTTTGCTGCAGATTTCAGACCACTGTGTTTCCATTTTCATTTCTTTCCATGTGTTTTATTTTATTTTCTCTTGGATTTCTTGATTGACCTGTTGGTTATATGGTAGCATGTTGCTTTAATCTTCATGTGTTTGCATTTTTTCTAGTTTTTTTTTCCCTTGTAATGAATCTATAGTTTCATATGTTGTAGTCAGAATAAATACTTGATAAGATTTCAGTCTTATTAAATTTTTTCAGACTGGTTTTGAGGCCTAACATGTGATCTATCCTGGACAGTGTTCCATGTTGCCCTGAAAAGAATGTGTATTCTGTGGGTTTTGTTTTTTGTTTTTAAAGATTTTATTTATTTGACAGAAACACAGCGAGAGAGGGAACACAAGCAGAGGGAATGGTAGCGGGAGAAGCAGGCTTCCTGCTGAGCAGGGAGCCCGATGTGGGGCTCGATCCCAGGAACCTGGGATCATGACCTGAGCCGAAGGCAGATGCTTAACGACTGAGCCACCCAGATGCCCTATTCTATGGTTTTTGAATGAAATGTTCCATATATATCTGTGAAGTCCATCTGGTCTAATATGTCATTCAGAGACATTTTCCGTCCTGTCATGACTGAGTCATGACTGTTGCAGGTGCACTGGTGGGTGGAGCTGACCCTTAGCCCAGCTGCAATGACCAGATGTGACAGCTGTGGGCACACTATTGGACAGGGGTAGCCCTCAGTGTGGCTGGTTGAGAGGCCTGGATGCAGCTATTTGGTAGGCTGGTTGTTGGGGCTGGCTTTCCACTTACTTGGGGCAGGAGCTGCTCTGGAGAGGGGGTGCACATTACCTAAAATTAGCCAATAAATTTCCTTTAGGTATAACCCAGATAGTTTTTGCATTGCTGTCTCTGGTTGGGTCTTAGAGTGAGTAATAGAGTACCCTCACCCTTTAAGGGCAGATTTTCTGTTTCTTAGAACCCTCATGCTGCCCAGAATTAGGCCCTGCTGATTTTCAAAATGGAAATTAGTTGGGCTCATCTTCCTAATGCAGATCCCCATGGGGTGGGGGGCGGTAGGTGGTGTGTGTCCCTAATGTGGGACTTGATCCCTCTGCTCCTCAGGGATGAGTGCCTGCCTGTGCTATCACTCCTGTTTGTGGGTCACTGTGCTGGGGATTTGGTTCACAACTGTGTCTCTGCTTCACTTATCCATCTCAATATGGCTCTTTATATCTTTAGCTGTGGAATAGCTGTTCTGCTAGGCTTGGGTTGTTCTGAGTGAGTTGCACTCTATGTATTTGTGGCCTTGATGTGTCTGTGGGTGGAAGTGAGTTCAGAATCTTCTTACTCTGCCATCTTTCCAAATTCCGAGATAAACTCTTCTAATACCCATTGTAAAAAGCAAAGGTAGGTTTAGGAATAATGAACTCTTATGGTTAGGTTCCATTATTTTCACTTTGTGAAGGGTTTTTTTTTTTTAATTCTTTAAAAAAAATTTTTTTAAATTGATGTATAATGTATTATTTGGGCTCCAAGGGTACAGGTCTGTGAATCATCAGGCTTACACATTTCACAGCACTCACTATAGCACATACCCTCCCCAATGTCCATAACCCAGCCACCCCATCCCTCCCGCCTGGCCCCGTAACCCTCAGTTTGTTTTGTGAGATTAAGAATCTCTTGTGGTTTGTCTCCCTCCTGATCCCATCTTGTTTCATTTTTTTTCTCCTTAATCCCCACAACCTCCTGCCCTGCCTGTCAAATTCCTCATATCAGAGAGAGCATATGATAATTGCCTTTCTCTGATTGACTTAATTCACAACCAGAATCCTCTGGTTCCATTCACGTCATTGCAAATGGCAAGATTTTGGGTTTTTTTTGATGGTTTTTTGATGGCTGCATAGTATTTCATTGTGTGTGTGTGTGTGTGTGTGTGTGCGCGTATCTATCTGTGTATATATACACACACACCACTTCTTCTTTATCCATTCATTGTTGATGGACATCTAGAATATCTAGGTTCTTTCCATAGTTTGGCTATTACGGACATTGCTGCTATAAACATTCGGGTGCATGTACCCCTTTAGATCACTACATTTGTGTTTTTAGGGTAAATACCCAGCAGTGCAATTGCTGGGTTGTAGGGTAGCTCTATTTTCAACTTTTTGAGGAACTTCCAAACTGTTTTCCAGAATGGCTGCACCAGCTTGCATTCACACAACAGTGTAAGAGGGTTCCCCTTTCTCTGCATCCTCACCAACATCTGTTGTTTCCTGACTTGCTCATTTTAGCCATTCTGACTGGTGTGAGGTGGTATCTCACTGTGGTTTTGATTGTAATTCCCTGATGTCAAGTGATGTGGAGCACTTTTTCATGTGTCTGTTGATCATTTGGATGTTGTCTTTGCAGAAATGTCTGTTCATATCTTCTGCCCATTTCTTGATTAGTTTATTTTGTTCTTTGGGTGTTGAGTTGGAGAAGTTCTTTCTAGATTTTGGATACTAGCCCTTTATCTGATATGTCATTTGTGAATATCTTCTCCCATTCTGTCAGTTGTCTTTTGGTTTTGTTGACTGTTTCCTTTGTTGGGCAAAAACTTTTGATCTTGATGAAGTCCCAAGAGTTCGTTTTTGCCCTTGCTTTCTTTGCCTTTGGTGATGTGTCTAGGAAGAAGTTGCTGTGGCTGAGGTCAAAGAGACTGCTGCCTGTGTTCTCCTCCAGGATTTTGATGGATTCTTGTCTCACAATGAGGTCTTTCATCCATTTTGAGTCTACTTTTGTGTGTGGTATAAGGAAATAGTCATTTCATTCTGCATGTGGCTGTCCAATTTTCCCAACACCATTTGTTGAAGAGATGACTGTCTTGTTTCCATTGGACATTCTTTCCTGCTTTGTTGAAGATTAGTTGACCATAGAGTTGGGGGTCCATTTCTGGGTTCTCTATTCTGTTCCATTGATCTATGTGTCTGTTTCTGTGCCAGTATCACACTGTCTTGATGGCTTTGTAATAGAGCTTGAAGTCAGGAATGGTGATGCCGCCGACTTTGGTTTTCTTTTTCAACATTCCTCTGGCTATTCCTGGTCTTTTCTGGTTCCATATAAATTTTAGGATTATTTGTTCCATTTCTTTGAAATAAGTTGATAGTATTTTGATAGGGATTGCATTAAAAGTGTAGATTGCTTTAGGTAGAATAGACATTTTCACAATATTTGTTCTTCCAATCCATGAGCATGAAACGTTTTTCCATTTCTTGGTGTCTTCCTCAATTTCTTTCGTGAGCACTTTGTAGTTTTCTGAGTACAGATTCTTTGCCTC
>JAQQSY010007434.1:0-10458 GCA_028646535.1 Procyon lotor
GTCCTATTGAGCAGGCCCTCAGGTGGATCCGTGCTCGGCAAAGGGACAGCCATCCAGCCCTGCAAGGGGTCGACAGGGCCCAAAGGGAAGAGCTGAGACTGCACCCACCGCCGGTTTGCATCCTTCTGAAAGCCTTCCTAATCCATTGGCTATTTTCCCTGCCACAGGCCCACTCCCACCAGGATCCCGACTTAAGCCTGGAAGCACCTCTCAGCGAGGATGAGTTTTTCGCCCTGCTGGACATGCTGCACGATTCCACATGGCCTCAAGCCTAGGAGCTATGACGCCTCGTCCTCCCCACCCCCCACTCTTCCCGACCGCCTTTCCGGAGATGCAGGCCGAGCGGGACTGCCAGGACGGGGAACAGGCCGCACTGCTCAAGTTCCCCAGGAAGCCTGAGCCCCAATGAACCATTTACCCCTTGGAAGGACCGAAGAAGGCTGTTCTCTGCCCTGTGGACGGGGTCTCAGTGCCATCCCGGTGATCACCAAGCCCCCAAGGCACCTTAATGTTCAAAGGCAATTGTGCACCGGACAACTTTTTGACACTTGATTCATCCAATGCACTGGCTGTTCCCACACAGGTCCTCCTATCTGACCTCACCCATTCGTCTCTGGCCTGCAGACGGGCCTTGGCAGCCACACCACTTAATGAAGAGATGTTGAGGAAGGACACTTCCACATGCCTTCTCCTTCCTAGTCAGAAATTCCCATCTCCAGAAGCAGAGCAGTTTGTTTAAGGCAGCATGCTCCAGTTCTTGACCATGGAAGCTCTGGGGCCTGAATCCATCCTGTTTGGTTGGTTGGAAACCACGCAAATGGATAATGAATAGAATCCCTCATCACCCAGGTACCCTGTTACAGCCCAAGTGTGTTATGCCCTGTGGACTTTCCTGGAGTATTTGCCCCAGAGCCATTTAGTGGACACTGATTGGCAGCCCTGGGGGCCATAGCTAGTCTCAGTAGGCATTTCAGTAAGCGGACCAATTTGGCTCTTTCCAGAACCTTAGGACTTGTTTTCTCTTTGGTTGGTGTCTCTTGGCATTCTTCTCTACATTCAATATTCTTCACTTCTCAGGAAGAAGAGAGACATTCCGGGCCTGCATCTTGATGGGTTCCTTCTGACAGGTCACCCCACTCTTTGCAAAGGGGACCTTGGGGGAAATCCATCCTGGATTATCAAGCTTGACGGATCTATCCACTTCTACAATAAACCAATTCATGCCTCCCCCAGGAGATGTCTTGGTTTTGATTTGTTCCATTTCCCTACCGTCCTATCTTGCCTTCCAATCTTCAGAGATTGGCGATGCTTTCTAGGCCGGTGATGGACTGTGGAAGCCATGGGGATGCCCAGGTCCATTTCACAGCTTCTGGCACAGGCAAGCGGAGTGGCAGCAACACCACATCCAAGCAGTCATCCACCTCCACATGGAGGGAGGGGCCTTAAATGGAAGCATTCCTCCAAGGGATGGAGAGAGAACCCAAGCGGCAGACCTCCCATGCACATTGTACTTGACCCCACTCCTCTCTCCTAAACCCAGATTCTCACCTATGGCTGATCATGCTATGTAGAGAATGCATTACTTTTCCTGACCTCCCTTTTTGTTCCTCGTTTCCCTCCTTGTCTCTTTTCCTTTTTCTTCAGATCTCTTTTGGTCTTTCCCTCTCCCCCTCTCTTGCTTTCCCTCACACCAGGACACACTCAGAAGTAAACACTGTGTCAGGATCATGCTTATGCACCTGAGAGGATGGGCCCAGAACCTCTGGACAAAGGAAGGTGGTCCAAACCTTTAGAAGACTAAGATGTGTGTTGCTGTGTTATTTCTTTGGGGTTTTATTCTATACCTCTTTATTTCCCCTGTGCCCTGGAGGATGATAGATTGTGGATTTGGGACTTTTATGCCAACCCCACCCCTATGTCCAACTTGTCATGTGTTCCAAGTTACAATGATCCCTCTCGCCTTTAGACATACACAGCCCTACCATTAGGAAATGCTCATGGACCACTATCATCTCCTGGGAGGATGGCTCCCTTCGCCATCTCTTTCTACTGGGTTCTGCTTGTCTCCCTGTAGTTCACCTCATGGAATTTTGTGCCCTGTGGGTCAAAGGATACAGGAGAGGGATTTGAGTCCATGTGTACCACTTCCTCTTGGACTGCTGGTTAGTTGTTTCCTTGGTTGGTATTTTGCCTGGCCGTGTTCATAACTAGATGGCACTGGGATTCCATTGAAAAGGTAGACTGGTGGCACTTTCCATCTGATCTTCCTTTCAACCCCTGAAGGGACTTTGAAAATGTAAGAGGGGTTGGTTATTTTGGAAACAGAGAGAGAGAGAGAAACAGCAGCAGCACCACCTTGCTCCCAACAGAACAGAGAAACCCCAGCTTTGAAGGAGATGCAACTTGGCCCTTCTGGTTTCCATTTTGTTTTGAATTGTCAGCATTTATTTCATCTGCATCCCAGGTGACTGGAACTGTCTTCTCCTCCCAGGTCATTAAGGAGTGTGCTCCTCTGAGAGCTCAAGTCTCTCCTGACATACTGTACCATGTGCAGTCAAGAGTAAGGAACACAAGCTGGAGCCACAGGAAACCCAAAATGTTGGAATTAACCTAAGCACCAGCTATTTCTTTCTGGGAAACCCAGGGAGGCCTGAATCCATAGGGGACTGGGGATAGTATTGACTCATTTGCACCAAGACCTGGTAGCATCTCCATTTGTCCTGAACACTGTGCATTCACAATCCCATGCCTTTCCTCCAAGGTTGTTGTTCCCATGTCCACACAAGCAGTTAAGAATGTTGACCAACCCTCCCCACATACATGGCAATGACCAACTCATTATTTCCCTGTCATGTTCTTCTTGTCTAAGCCATATTATTTCAATCTACTGCTCTGAGGGAGGACACTTCTTCTTGGAGTCGCATCTCATCCCTACCTATGTCTGCGTTGAGCCCGCCCCAGGCCCTGTGCTAGAATGGGTATCAGGTGTAGTCACTGAATGATCCAGGATCCCTCAGTACCAATAGGGAAAATCCTGCTAAACTTCAAGAGAGGTGGACCCAGGATGGTTCACAGATTTCCTGCAGCTGTGAGCAACAGGTCATTTCCCCAATTTCTGTTTCACATATCTGAAAGGAAGGGTGGGCCACAGGGCCGAAGGAGCCAGTATTTGTCCCCAAAATGAACCAGGAAAGAAACTGCGATAGCTTTTGAGTCCAAGATAGCTGCCAGTGGAAGAGGGTGGGGGGCCAGGGTTGATAGCTGCCTGGTTGCCAGCCATACAGCCTGGTGATTGGCCAGAGGAGTAAGATAACAGGTGAGATATAATGATGAGATAACAGATGAAAGCTGGCTATTGATTTGACAGGGAGAGACAGGTGAGAATAATCACCTGGCCATTCATCAGACATGGCAGGGTCAGCCCCCTAGGGTTTACCATCAGGTGGGTGCTGGGGGAGAGCCTCTTGGTTCTTGGCCCTGGGCACTATCATGCCCTTAGGTGTCAAGGTGTTTTCAGTTATGAAAGCCATGCCACAATGTTCCAAATGGGTAGAGCCAGTGGGTTCTAACTCTGCTCACATTCTCATACCACTGGCACCTATCTGCACGCACAGGAAGGACCAGCCTCCAACCTCCCTCAGATAGCCATGAATGCCAGCACCTCTCCCTTCTCTAAATCCATGGTTTTCAAACCAGACTCCCTTCCTCAAGAAAAGGAACTTTTGACCCCCACAGAGAACCACTCACACTTCTGTGTCCCTGCAGATACTCCACATAGCAAATTCCGCCTACCAACCCCCCTTTATGCCCCCATACACCCACCCACATACATCATGGGAATCCATTACCAGATTTTCCCTTGCTGTTCCAAGAGACCTCCTCTGCCTGTGGAACTCAGCATCTCTGCCTGGGCCAGGTGAGCTGGCTGGAGGCATCAGCCACCAGTACCAGTCCCCATATACCCCAACCCATGCTGCCTTCCAAGAATGTGACCTAGAAGATGCAGACAGTGCTCTGGACTCAGAAACCTCCCACTGTCTACTGACAACCCACCATGACCACATTCCAGATTCCCAAGTGGTTTTCCCACTGCCAGACATGGAAGAACTGGTCCCATAGTCCCTCCTATGCCAAAACATTCAGACACCAGAAGACACATGGGAGGTCAGGACCTGGAGCAAGACGAACAACCCAAGCCCAGAAAAGGGGGGCGTCTCTACCGAGACATGAGACATTTGAGGCTGCTACCCAGACACAAATCCCCCTCTGTAGGAAAGGGCCCAGGTGTGGGTTGGATTGTGAAGGTAAAGGCTTTTTGCTCTATTGGAGGTTTACTCTCAAATGCAATAGTTTATGGCTGGATGTCAAGAACTGTTGGTACTTGTAGCCATTCAGAGTGCAGTACTCACACCTGGTCACTGGGCTAAAATGATGGTGGTTCCATGGCCTGCAGGCTTCTGGTCTGGGGCCAAATTCAGCCTGATGTCCTGCTAACATATCACTTGGGGAGTTATTATCATTTGAGGAATTATCTCCCGGCAGAGCAAAGGATGCCAAGATCAAAGACAAGAGAAAGACCAGTAGCTGGGACAGCTGTTCATGGCAATGAAAGCCATAGAAGAAACTTTGAATTAGTTGGCTTTTAACACAGCCAAGGACAGTAATAAATAACTATCCAAGAAAGAGTTTAAGCTAAACAATTCCCTCACAATATTTGTGGAAGAACAACAAAGTTCTTCATAAAAACATCAAAGAACATCAAAGCAGACAATTCTGCTTTTTCACTTGGTATAGAAGAAAGACAGGATTGGAAGACCTTGCCAAAGGACCAGGGTTCCTGGGAAATGGCTCAGCATGAGGAGGTATCTAGGAGCAAGGGAGGAGACCCAGGCCATGAGTACACAGGAGTCTTAGCTGCCCTCAAAAAAGCCTCCTTCAGCCTGAGGAGAAGATCCCCTCACTGGGAAGGGAGGTGGAAATGGAGGTGTTAGGTGCAGACTGAGGTCCTTGAGCTTCAGAGCTTCGTAGTACAAATTCAGAACTTCCTGGATGGTTTTGCCTTCAGGCCACATTTTAAAAGGGGAGAGGTCACCACACATGCCCATCACTGGAGGATATAGAAAGGAAGATGGGCTGGCATGTGGATCAGCTCCTGGAGTAAGGTGGCATGGACTTCGGGATGTCTATCAGTTTTATTTTTTATCTTTATCTTTATTTTATTTTTTAACAGATAAAATTTAGATTTTATTAAGATATCTAAAGTATCTGACATGGTCCTTCATAAATCATTTTTTCCCCAAATATGTTTATTTTAATTTTTCAGTTTTACAAGATTAATTGTTTATGCACCACACACAGTGGTCCATACAATATGTGCCCTCCTCAATACCCACCACCAGGGTTGCCCAACACCCTACCCACTCCACTCCAAAACACTCTGTTTATTGCTCTCAGTCCACAGTATCAGCCACAGTATCTCAGTATCTTTTTGCCCCCAAATATGTTTATTTTTTCAGTGTTAGAAGATTAATTGTTCATGTACCACACCCAGTGCTCCATGCAATACGTGCCCTCCTTAATACCTACCACCAGGCTCGCCCAACCCCCCAGCCGCCCTCAAAAAGCTTCAGTTTGTTGCTCAGAGTCCACAGTCTCTCATGGTTCATCTCCCTCTCTAAATTCCCACCATTCCACTTTCTCTTCCTTCTCACAACGCCCTCCATGTTTTTCCTTATGTTCCACACCTAAGTGAGACCATAAGATAATTGACTCTCTCTGCTTGACTTATTTCACTTTGCATAATATCTTCCAGTCCTGCCCATTTTGATACAAAAGTGGAATATCCGTCCTTTCTGATGGAGGCATAATATTCCATTGTACATATGTACCATATCTTATTTATCCATTATCTGTTGAAGGGCATTTTGGTTCTTTCCACAGTTTGGCGATTGTGGCCATTGCTGCTATGAACATTGGACTACATGTGGCCCTTCTTTGTAATGCATCTGCTTCATTGGGGTAAATTCCCAGTAGTGCGATTGCAGGGTCATAGGGTAGCTCTATTTTTAATTTTTTGAGGAATCTCTGCACTGTTTTCCAAAGTGGCTGCACCAATATGCACTCCCATCAAAAGTGAAAGAGGATTCCCTTCTCCACACCCTCCGCCACATTTGTTTTTTATTGTCCTGTTGATTTTGGCCATTGTAATGGGTGTAAGGTGGTATCTCAATGTGGTTTTGATTTGAATCTGACTGATGGCTAAAAATGTAGAACATTTTTTCATATGTCCGTAAGCCATTTGTATGTCTTCTTTGGAGAAGTGTCTGTTTATGCCTTCTCCCCATTTTTTGTTGTGATTATCTGTTTTGTGAGTGTTGAGTTTGAGTAGCTCTTAGTAGATCTCAGATATCAGACCTTTCTTTGTAGTGTCATTTGCGAATATCTTCTCCCATTTTGTGGGTTGCCTATTTGTTTTGTTGATAGTTTCCTTTGCTGTGCTGAAATTTTTTATCTTGATGAAGTCCCAAAAGTTCAATTTCGCTTTTGTTTCCTTTGCCTTTGGAGACATGTCCTGAAAGAAGTTGCTGTGGGTGATGTCGAAGAGGTTACGGCCTATGTTGTCCTCTAGGATTTTGATAGATTCCTGCCTCACGTTGAGGGCTTTTATCCATTTTGAGTTTATCTTCATGTATGGTGTAAGAGAATGGTCAAGTTTCATTCTTGTACATAGAGCTGTCCAGTTTACCCAGCACTATATATTGAAGAGACTGTCTTTTTTTCCACTGGATATATTTTTCCTGTTTTGTCAAAGATTATTTGACCATAGAGTTGCGGGTCCATATCTGGGCTCTCTACTCTGTTCCACTGGTCTATGTGTCTGTTTTTGTGCCAGCACCATGCTGTCTTGGTGATCACCACTTTGTAGTAAAGCTTGAAATCAGGCAATGTGGTGCCCCAACTTTGTTTTCTTTTTATCATTACCCTAGCAATTCGAGGTTTTTCTAGTTCCATACAAACTTTAGGATTGTTTGTTCCAGCCTTTTGAGAAAAAACGGTGGAATTTTGATCGAGATGGCATTGAAAATATACATTGCTCTGGGCAGTATAGACGTGTTAACAATGTTTATTCTGATCCATGAGCATAAAAACCTTTTCCACCTTTTTGTGTCTTCTTTAATTTCTTTCATGAGCATTCTTTAGTTCCTCGAGTTCAGATCCTTTACCTCTTTGGTTAGGTTTATTCCCAGGTATCTTATGATTTTGGTACTATCATAAATGGAATAGATTCCCTAATTTCTCTTTCCACAATTTCATTGTTAGTGTATAGGAAAGCAACTGATTTCTGTGCATTGATTTTTTGTCCTGCCACATTACTGAATTGTTGTATGAGTTCTAGTAGTTTGGGGGTGGAGTCTTTTGGGTTTCCATATAGAGTAACATGTCGTCTGCGAAGAGAGAGAGTTTGACTTCTTTATTGCCAATGTGAATACATTTTATTTCTTTTTCTTTTTTCTCCTTTTTTATAAAGATTTTTTTATTTATTTGACAGTGAGAAACTCAGTGAGAAAGGGAACAGGAGCAGAGGGAATGATTACAGGAGAAGCAGGCTTCCTGCCAAGCAGGGATCCTGATGCAGGGCTGGATCCCAGGACCCTGGGATCATGACCTGAGCCAAAGGCAGACGCTTAAAGACAGAGCCACCAGGCGCCCTTCTATTTGTTTTCTAATTGCTGTCTCTAGGACTTCTATCACTATGTTGAACAAGAGTGGTGAGAGTGGGCATCCTTGTCGTGTTCCTGATCTCAAACGGAAGGTTGTCAGCTTTTCCCCATTGAGAATGATGTTTGCTGTGGGCTTTTCATGCATAGACTTTATGATGTTGAGGAATGTTTCTTCTATTTATATACTGTGAAGAGTTTTAATCAGGAATGGATGCTGAATTTTTACAAATGCTTTTTCTGCATCTATTGAGAGGACCATGTGGTTCTTCTCTCTTCTCTTATTGATTTCTTCTATCACATTGATTGATTTGCAAATGTTGAACCACCCTTGCATCCCAGGGGTAAATCCTGCCTGGTCATGATGAATAATCTTTTGCATGTACTGTTGGATCCTATTAGCTAGGACCTTGTTGAAGTCTTGGCATCCATATTCATCAGGGATATTGGTATGAATTTCTCGTTTTTGATGGAGTCTTAGCCCCATTTGGGGATCAGGGTAATGTTGGCTTCATAGAACGAGTCTGGAAGTTTTCATTTTATTTATATTTTTTGAAACAGTTTCAGGAAAATAGGTATAATCTTCCTTGAATGTTTGGTAGAATTCCCCAGGGAATCTGTCAGGTCCCGGAATCTTATTTTATTTAATTTATTTATTTATTTATTTATTTATTTATTTATTTATTTATTTATTTATTTTTTGGTGAGGTTTTTGATCACTGCTTCAATCTCATCACTAGATATTGATCTATTCTGGTTGTCAATTTCTTCCTGTTTCAGTCTTGGAAGAGTATGGGTTTTCAGGAATGCATGCATTTCTTCTAGGTTGTTTAACTTATTGGCATATTGCTGCTGACAATAATTTCTGATAATTGTTTCTATTTCCTTTGGATAAATCGTGATCTCTCCCCTTTCATTTATTTTGTTAATCAGGGTTTCTCTCTTATATTTGGATTACTTTGGCTAGTGTCTTATCAGTCTTACTGATTCTTTCAGAAGACTGTAGTCAGAGATACAGCAGGACCCTACATCATTCTTAAAGGGTATATACTTCAAGAAGATATAACAATTGTAAACATTTATGCCCCCAATATAAGAGCACCCAGATACATATGCCAACTGTCAATCAAAATAAAATCATAGTGATATGAATACATTACTAGTAGGAGATCTTAACATGCCACTCTCAGTAACAGACAGATCATCTAAACAGAAAATCCTTAAATACACAAGTGCTTTGAATGACACTTTGGACCAGATGGACCTCACAGATATATACAGAACATTCCACCCTAAAACAACAAAATACACATTCTTCTCCAGCACTCATGGAACGTTCAATAGAAAAGATACTATACTGGGTCACAAACCAGGACTCAACCCATACTAAAAGATTGTGATGATTCCCTGCATTTTCTCAGGCCACAATGATTTGAAACTGGAACTCAACGACAAGAAGAAGTTTGGATGGAATTCAAACACTTGGTGGCTAAAGACCAACCTGCTAATGAATTCTGGGATCAACCAGGAAATCAAAGATGAACTTAAACAATTCATAGAGACCAATGAGATTGAGGAGACATTGATATAAAACCTATGAGACATGACAAGGGCGGTCCTAAGGGGGAAATACATAGCCATCCAAGCCTCACTCAAAGAAATGGAAAATTCTCGAATGAACCAGGTCTCTTTACACCTTAAAGGACTGCAAAATCAACAACAAATTAAGGAAACCCTGTGCACCAGAAGGGAAGTAATCAAGATTAGAGCAGAAATCAGCAAATTAGAAACTAGAGAAACAGTAGAATGCATCAATGAATCCAGAGTGTTTCTTCATAAACTGTTTTCTCACCCCAAAACTCACAGACTTTGTGGCAAGTGCTCCTAGTTTTGGTCAACAAAACATTCACATTCCATTGGCCAAAGCATGTCACACAGCCAAGCTCATTCATAAGAATTGTAAATGTGTTCCATTCCCAGGGCTGTGCCCAGGAAGGGAAGGTGAAAAACTGGGGATATATATATATATATATATATTTTTTTTTTTTCTTTTCTTGCTTATAAGCACCTAAGCAGAAGTAGCTTCTTTATTCTTTATTTCCAGTGACCAGTACCATGTCTTGCATTAGTAAATGTAGCCAAAATGCTTGAAGAAAGAGTATGACCAACTTTTTCCTAATGTGATTATGGTTCTAATTCTTTTCATTTTGGATACAGAAAGATATGAGTTTGAATTCAAACACCCTCCTTTTTAGTCAGGGTTTTGGTAATAAAATCAATAATGGTAAAATTAAGAAATGACAGTATTTCATGAGTGTTTACTATGTGCTGGAAACACTGCTCAGGGTTTTATGTTGGCAATGGCATTTCAATCTTTATTTTTTTTTAATTTTATTTATTTATTTTTTTCAGTGTTACAAGATTTATTGTTTTGCAACACACCCAGTGCTCCATTCAATACGTGCCCTCCTCAATACCCACCACCAGGCTCGCCCAACCCCCGCCCCCCCTTCCCTCCAAAACCTCAGTTTGTTACTCATAGTCCAGTCTCTCATGGTTCATCTCCCCCTCTGGTTTCCCCCCATGCACTTCTCCCTTCCTTCTCATAATGCCCTCCATGTTTTTCTTTATGCTCAGCATGTAAGTGAGACCATAAGGTAATTGGCTCTCTCCGCTTGACTAATTTCACTGTGCATAATCTCTTCCAGTCCCATCCATGTTGATACAAAAGTTGGATATT
>JAQQSY010007435.1:0-10457 GCA_028646535.1 Procyon lotor
TATATTTTTTTTTTCTAAACAAAGGCGTTGTCTATATTTTGGCTGTATATTTCGTTCAAAATCAGCTGGGAATCTTTAGTCACGAGATTCCGCAAATAGAAAAAAAGACTTCAGCTTCTGAAGTTCTAGAAGGCGCCGCCCCTGTGTGTGATTTAATCTTCAGATCATTGTGTGTGGGGATACATATTCCCACATTGTGTGTGGGAAGAATTTCCTGACTGAGCTCATGTTAAACTGGACCTCTAGATACTCTGTACTGCAATAGCAAAGTTAAGAAGCCCTGTAATTTTTCTAACATTTGAATTCAGCGAACACTCAAAAAAAAAAATCGTATTTTTTTTTTATTTGCTGAATTTTGTCTTAAAATGTATTTATTAAGGAAAGTCACTCTGTAGTGCTATATAGTACCTATGAAAGTATTTGGCATATCCATGAAAACTGTGATTAGAAACAAGGATGTTTTCCATTTAACAAATTTTCTCTGAGTTTGCCAGGTAGTAGCTCAGCACCCGTGGAGAGAGAATTTTCCCAATTAAAAATATACTCTTTAGAGAAGTCAATTCGATATGCTAATCATACCAAATATATAAGTCATAAATGTAACTTGAAAAAAATTCCAAAAAAAAAAAAAATTCCGGGTACTTTTATGGAAACATTTAAGATAGTAAGACTATTGAAAAAATTCTCTCAAAAATGGGATTGTATTGCTGAGACACTGAAAATGAAGTTTGTTAACTCTACCAAAAACAATTATTCCTCGTGTAAGGGAGGAACCTGTTTCCCTCGCCCTTTTTAGAGTCCTTGCCTGGGTCTGAAAACAAAACTGACAGATGGACAAGAGAAAAGCACCCAAATTGTATTAAATTTTTACACATTTATGGGAATCTTCACAAGGGAATGAAGACCCAAAGAATGACCAGAGCAGGCATCTCTTTGACCTTTTAGACAAACAATACGTTTGTGAAGGTTTGCCAAGTGCATTTGGGCTTGGGGTCGTTGGCGTTGAAGAGGTATAAGGGCGCGGGTCCTACTTGGCTCTCTCAGAGGAACAAGGGACTCTTGCTCTCAGGGTCATGAGTTCAAGACTGGAAACAGGAAGACCCTCGGGCAGCAAGTTGGTGTTTTTGTTTGTTTGTTGTTTTTTAAGATTTTGTTTATTTTGAGAGAGACAGAGAGCATATGTGTGAGTCGGAGGAGGGGCGGAGGGAGAAGGAGAGAAGCAGGCTCCCTGCTGAGCATGGAGCCCCATGCAGGGCTTGATCCCACGACCCTGAGATCATGACCAGAATCCAAATCAAGAGTCAGTCGCTTAACCGACTGAGCCACCCAGGCACCGCCAGGCGGCAGCTTTTAAAGTAGGCAAACATATATAATCCTGTGGGACCACAGTTTTGTAATCCTTGCTGGTCACTAGCCTGGGGGGTCTAGGGGTGTCTCCTGAGCAGTGGTTGCAAAAATCAGAGCCCTAGACAAGTGCATAAGCTTCTTTCTGGGAGGAGCTGGTGAGGTTTAGTGGGGCCGAGGGAGAATGCAAAGATGGCGTCTGCTTGCTCCCAAGAACACTTCCATAGCATCTGTGATTTGAACCTGAAACCCAGCCCTCAGGCTGAAGCTCTAGGACAAGTGGACAGACGTTTGTCACAGAAGGTCGGGAGGTACGCTTCAGTCCACCGGCTGTGAAGTACCTGGGGGTGCCAGCCTGCCAAGAACTGTCCTTCCAATTGTCTCCGATCCACGGGCCGAGACATGCAACACTCCCCACACCACGACCAGAGCCACGTGATCAAGGGGCCTCCCTCGCGTGGGCTGGCTTTGGCAAGTGTCAGGGTCGCACAAAGTCAAGGTGCATCTGCCAACCTTGGAGGGCTCAGGGCGGCGACCCATCTACCTGTTCTAGTAGGGGCTGCGGGACAGCTTAGGGACCTCGTGCCCCTCCAGCGCTGGGCAGGGAGGGAGGGAGAGTGCACCAATGGCAGCCAACAGGGCCTCCATTTCTGGAGACAGTTCCGATGGGTCCCTGCCCTCCAGCAGGTCCTTCACAATTAGCCAGTGAATCTTGTCTGTACACAAGGCCCTTAAGAGTAGTGTTGCTGTTCCCTACGGCCCTTTGGGTCTCCTGGACGTGAGCCCCTTTGGTCCTCAAAGCCAGATGTCCTAGGGGCTCCTCTCTCCAGTGCAGCTCCCAAGGGCTGGGGTGCCTGATGGGGGGCACAAGCCACTTGCTTCTCAGAGGGAAGCTCAGGCTTTGTGAGCTCTCTCCTGGTTGTAGGTCACCGCGTCAGGGGTGGGGTTTTGGCCAGACCACATCTCTCCCTCTTCCCCAGCTCCAGGTGGCCCTTATATCGGTCATTGACAAGGAGCCCGTCAGCTAGTTTTCAGGTGTTTCTTGGAGGACCTTAGTGGGTAGAGAGCTGTAGATTCAGTGTTTCCGTGCGTTCGGGATCTGCCTGGGCCGCCATCTTGGACCGCCTGTTGTCTCCTTTTAGTTCTGCATTTACTCCTCTGGGGATTTCGTGTGAGAGGAGAAGTGATTAAATTTATCCTCCAGGTTTATTTGGAGTGCAGTTGACACACAGTGTTACCTTAGTTTGAGGGGTACGACTTACTGATTTTGCAGATTTATACACCGTGCTGTGTGTCCACCACAACTGTGGCTTCCAGCTCTCCTGCTACATTATCACAAGAGCACTGACCTTATTCCCTGTGACTTACTCACTTCACAACTGGAAGTCTGTATCTCCCACTCTTTTTCACTCATTTTTCCCATCCCTTACCCCCTTCCCCTCTGGCACCCTTCAGTTCTGTCTATAGATCCAATGTGCTTATTCTACTTTTTAAAGTTTTATTTGTTTATTTGAGAGAGAGAGAGAGAGCGAGAGCGCACAGTTGTGGGAGGGTGGAGAGGGATGGAGAAGCAGGCTCCCCACTGAGCAGAGAGCCCACATGGGGCTCCATCCCGGGGGGTTCATGACCTGAGCCCGAAGGTAGACGCTTAACTGACTGAGCCACCCAGGAACCCCATTTATTCATTTTTTTTATTCCACTTATGAGTTGAGTTTTATGGTATTTGTCTTTCTCAGTCTGACTTATTTAATTAGCATAATATGACATTCAAAAACAGTTGGTTTTGGGCACCTGGGTGGCTCAGTCGTTAAGCATCTGCCTTCGGCTCAGGTCATGATTCCAAGGTCCCAGGATTGAGCCCCACATCAAGCTCCCCATTCAGTGAAGAGCCTCCTTTTCCCTCTCCCACTGCGGCTGCTTGTGTTCTCTCTCATTGTGTCTCTCTCCGCCAAAAAAATAAAATCTTAAAAAAAAAAAAATTTGCTTTCATTGCTTCCTGCCATTCCAATGTGAAATCCTCTTGTTTACAGTAATCACCATCTGAGATGTTCTACTTTATACAGAGAACAATTGTACACTATCTGTAATGGCCCATTGAGTCCATGCCTCACTGACTTTCTAGGAAGCTTCTCAGATGGGGCATTGGGACAAGCCCTGTGGACCTCCCTTCACTTCTTAGTCCTCTCGTTTTGCTGCCCTCGGCTGACCTCTGCATGTTTTCAGAGTGAATTTTGGTTGTTTCTGTATTCAGATCAAGCTTGTATGCAGGCCTGATTTACAGGCAATAAAATGCATGTATCTTAATTTTCTAGTTTGGTTTGATACGTACGTTCATGTCATGTACATCGACTTACCGGTCACTGCAGAAAATTCCTTCAGGTACAGAGCATTTAATTTCCACCTGAGTCCACTTGCCAGAGGAGCCTAGGTTCTACTTTTTATCTCTATAGATAATTTCTGTGTGTTTGTAGACTTCATAATAAGTGGAGTCATACATGAGATATTTTCTGCGTGACTTCCTTCACTCAAGCGGTATTTCTGATATTCTTCCACCGACCCGTGCTGATTTGTATCCGGGCTCATTTTTCTTGCTGATCGGTGTACCGTAGATGGTACAAACCCACTACAATCTGGGGATTGTTCTCCTGTCGATGGACATGCATGTCATTTCCAGTTCTGGCCATTATGAATGTGGTGCAGGAACATTGTGTAGCAATCTTCGCACGGACTTGCGCCTGTGTGGCTCTCAGGGGAACAGTGACAAGTGGACCATGCATGAGGTCTATGTTTAAAGGCACGAGAATTGACCATTTGCAAGCATTTAGTCCCATTTCACACGCCTGCGTTGTCGCTTCGGAAATCCAGCCTCCCTGGGGGCAGATGGTGGCATCTCCTGGACCGTCTGCATCAGGTTGTGGCCTTGGGGTGTAAATCCTGCCCTGGTGCCAGGCGCTTCGAGAGCTTGACCAGGGAGGGCTATCCCTTTACCAGGGCTTGGGATCTGAAAAAGTTTGACCTGAGATTTTTTTCTTTTTAAGTTTTATATTCCAGTGGGCAGCTTTCTGAACTATGAGAGTCTTTCTCCATTCACAACCTGTCCACTGGATTTTTGGTCCCTGAGGGGCTCCCCTGGCCCTGCATCTGTGCGGCGGGTGCCCCTGGCTTTGGCGGTTTCCTTCTGCTCTGCGCCCCTGGAGAGCGTGCACAGAGCTCCGTGAAGACCCAGACAGCCTGGCAGAGTCTGTCAGCTCTGCTGCCCTGCCCCCCAGACGTCCCCAAGGCCATTGATGAACCCGTGGAAAGGGGTGAGTGTTGGGGGGCAGACCGGCTTCAGAGCTAGTGGAAAAAACATCAGGCCATCCGCTGGTGGCCATCAAAGTTGCGCCCATTCTAGCCGCCTCCTCCTGGACGGTCACTGTGCTGTCTCCGTGAAGGCGTCTGTTTTCTCCTAGAAGGCTTGTCTTTTTCTGGATTTATCCACTCGGGGCCTTTTGGCTCCAAAATGATCAACACATTAAGCCCCGAGCCCAGCTATGATCTGGAGTACATCCAGTTGCTTCTGGTTTTGGAGGGGATGGATGATGTCCCAAGACTGTGTATTTGCTACCTGGAAGCTGAGCTTCCTACTGATTCATTTGTACATCAGCAACTCTAGATCGGGTTATTGTTATCTCTCTAGTCAATCTGCTCTCAGATCACTATTGCTGCCTGTAATGATTTTTGCAGCCACAGGAGCGCGTTCACAGATTTTTCTTGTGTCCTCCTGCTACTGAGACATTTTTCTTCTGCCTTCAAAAGAATGGTCTACTGAATGGAGTGAGGTGTTTGCACCCGTGGCTCCCCTTCTCTTGGCTGTGCTCAGCTCTTCCCTGAAGGTCTCCCCTTCTTCCAAGTCCCCGGGAGTAAATCTGGGGTAGTCTCTTCTTGTCTGTTCTTGCAAGTTGTAGTATCTTCATTTTTCCTTGAGAGTTTAAAAAACATATTTTTAGCAAGTAGAAGTCCCAGATTGGAAGTGAAGCCTTTTCCTTAAGAACCGGTCCTCCATGGGGTGCTGAGTGCTCCCTGTGGTTCGAGTTCTCTGATCTCTCTGGCATCTTGATTTCCAGTAAGGGGAGTTTACTGGACATGATTTCGGAATTTGTGAATTCACCTTGTGTTACTCTTGCCTTCTTGTCCATTTGACTGGTGATAGTTTTCCTGGATGAGCTTGCATCTCACATTAATCTTTCATTGTGCTCTCTAGTCTGTGGTTTTAACCTTCTGGAAAGTTCATTAATCCTCAAGTCCCCCGAATGCATGTTTTAGCATGACCAATTCAATGGCATGTTCTTGTTACTTTCTCTAGGGAGTAACCTTTCTTCTTTTGCTCAGGAGGCTGCTCTTGGCTCCCAGTGGAGGGTGCTTGTCCCCAGCTGCCTGCTCTTCTTGTGTTGTTCCAACAAACTCGTTCACGTGGTGGTTTTGGAGTTGTTTCAAATAATCTTGAGTGAATATTAGTCTTTTTTTGTGAAATATTATTCTGTTCTTTAATGTTTAAAAAATTTTCAGCCATTGTCATAAAAAGCAACATTCCATGTGGTGTGGACAGCAGGATTTAGGGATGATAGGACAAATGTTGTATTTCTTTAGCATAATTATTTAATCTGCAGAGGAGAAGATTTTGACGTTTCAAGGGAGAAATGGGGAAGCTTAATGGGGAAGAGACTAGATTTATTCTGCTTAGCTTAGAGGGCCCTTATGGGTACAATGAATGCACAGGTGGCAGATTTTGGCTCAGTGTAAAGAGAAACTCCTAATAATGACTACGAGTGCACTTGTCGTGATGAGCACCGAATAAAGTACAGAAACGTTGAGTCACTGTAGTGTACACTCGAAACTAATATAACACTATGTTAATTTTACTGGAGTTGAACTAAAAATTTTTTAGAAATTCCAACGTAGTAAAAATAGACTTCCACTCAAGAGGATTATTGAGTGGAAGAGGATTATCCCCTTTATCAAGGGGATAAAGGACCATGGCAAAAAACAAAACCACAGTTGCCCTTAGTTAGGCCAAATTGGTTTTCTTTGATAGAGAGGAATAAACAAGGCAGAGACAACTGGGTGTAGGAGTGTGGGATGAAGGGGAGGAATGATTGGAAAGTACATCAGAGAATATTCTACCTGAGACCCGGGTGTTCTGGGTAGGGGTTGTGCTGTCTGCCTCTCGGGCTGATGGTGGACCTGAAGAAAGGTTAACTTGCATTTTATTCTGATGGACCCCTCAGGATAAATCAATCTGGCTAATCATTTATGAAGACAAGAGTGAAGATTTGGAAGGCCTGTGTCTGGCTTTGTCATGGGTGATTAGGGGAATCTCTGTGAAACTCATCTAAGTCATGTGGGGAAGAGTCATCCTTGGTGGTCATCCAGGTGGCCCGTTTTCCAGAATGCTCAAGGATGGAGGGATTCCTTGACCTTCAGATCAAACTCAACATTGTCAAGGCTTTCTCACATGTTCTTAGCTTCTTGACAGTGAGCTGTGTCCAATAGTCCTTTTGCTTTCCTCGACCATTTACCAAATGCCTACCACATGGTCCACTAGGTCCTGGAATTTATGGTGTGCCCCATAAATTGACCCTGCCCCAGGGAGATCACACTAAAAATGTTCCAGGGAGAAAGACATTTCCAGAATTGCAGCTAATGACCATGAATGTCTCAAGGGGGAAATGCACGAAATCCAGGAAATCGGGATGAATAGAGACAGGACTAAAAGCACATGACAAAGCCCCTATGATTTACCAATGGGGGATTGGATTTGGGGCATCCCAATTAACTACAAGAAATTCAGCCAAGCAGCTGGAAGGATGGGATTGATATTTGTTGATGCTGAGAATGTGGGCACATCAAGATGGTGGGGGATGGCTTAGAAGTCCAGTTTTAGATGAGTTAAGTTTGGCAAGCCTTTTAGAGATCCAAGTGGTTTTACCACTTAAGGAATTGGAATCTGGAACCCACAGGAGGCATCCAGGCCAGAGAGGCGAATGTGGAAGTGGACTTTGCATCATCATATCCACAGTCTCGAAAGTTGGCCTTGTACCATGGGGACCGTATATCGGTTGGGCAAGACTAGCAGCCCGAGTTCTGGGCTGATAGGTAGGATTTGGGAGTAAGGTAGGGTTTCTGTTTTCCAAAACAATCCTTTCTGATCATTGAGCAGGGCTGTTGCGTTTAGCTGAACAACATTTTATGGGTTATGTGGGCCTTGGAGCAAACTTCAAGGTTGACTTGACGCAGTTCATTTGTATGTTCCTCTGTCTTCCATTCATTATCCCCAGTGGCTAATTCATTTCCAGGAGGGACTCTGTGGGAATCAAATAGTTCAATTATATGGAGAGCGAATCTAAGCAGAGAGCTCTCACCACACATTAAGAAGCCCATGCTGGAAACAAAGTACAGAGCTTTAAGAGTAGAGTTCTGATGATGTGACTATATATTCTTCCAATAAGTTGGCGAACAAGTTGATTATTTGGCAATTTCGTCAGTCCTGCTAAGTCTCGGTAGAAAATATAAGGTTTTCTGACAACATGGCAGACAGAGCTGAGGCTCATGAAACTCCTCCTACCACACACAAGAAATGCTGGGTAAATCATGAATCATATTTTTTTGTTTTTGAAATATGTAGCTAGTCTGAAAGAGAAAAAGTAAGTAAACTCCCCCAAGTGTTAGACATGAAGTGGAAAGCAGACTAATATCAAACAGTTAATACCAGTGACCTAATAGTTTGGGACTGGCTGGAGGCCCCAACGATTGGCCTTGTGATCGCCTGTGGGGACAGAGCATTTGGCTGTGGGTGACACAGGTAGGGAAGGAAAATAACCCTCTCTAACTTTACGAGTTCTTGCCTGAGACCCCTGTAACAAAAGACAGATTTAAATGAAAGAGAAAAAATAGGCTTATTAACTGTATACCTCATGTCTACTTGGAGAGACCCACAAATAAGTTTCCAGGATGGCCCAAGCCATCGCTGGCCAAAGGCAGAGATGTTGGGGTGTGGAAACCAGTTATGGGAGGTGACTAGGAAAACAGCGAACTAGGGTAAGTTTGTCAAGAAATTTAAGGCCTTGCCTTTGTCAATGGTAAGAGTTTCTTGTGATTTAGCCTTCCTTCTCTTCTGGATATGAATCATGATTTCTCTTACAAATATAAATTTTCCTCCAAAAGGGCAATTTCTTCCATGGTTTCTCCTGTGTTTGCAGCCTCTCAAACAATAATCAGCCCCCCAGTAGTCCTTATGCCAAAGAGACATATTTTAAAGTGAGAGAATCCTGCCCGCCACCACACGCATGCGCTTAGGATACAACTTTTTCTGTGTGCAGGGTAGGGATCGGAAATAACAGGATTGGAAATTGTCAAGGGGGCAGCAAGCAGCGTTGGACACTTGTTGCCAGGGGAAGCACAGGACTGATTCTCTTCAGCCCACTGCCGTTGGGGAGCGAGACCAGTGTAGACTGAGCTCAGCTCCACCCAAGACAGCTAAGGGGGCTTCTAGCAGAGTACAGAGGGAACAGAAGGGGATTTGGGGAAGTGAAAAAAGAGGAGCAGAGAGAGGGTTGGGAGACTGGGGAGAATGGAAAGTGCAAGAAGAGAGGACCGAATGTGGCTTGGCCGAGGGTTGGATGAGGTGGTATTTGGCAGCTTTGTGTTTTCTTGAGCAAGGACCCCCCCAAAAGACCAGAGGAGCTGGGGCAGCCTTGGTGGGCCATGCAGGTAAAAGCTGGCTATAGACGGGTGGAGATTAGCACAGTCTCAGAGGTCCCAACCCACCTGGGAGTTCATGGTTCACAAATTAACATTCAGACCCATGGTACCCTGGTGGAAGGAAGCTCACACCACTCCGGGGACATTTTCACAAATCAGGAACCAAGCAATCCCTGGAAATATTAAACTACACTGAAAATAAGGTCACCGTGAAAAATAAGAGTGAAGTCACAACATGGAGCATAAAACAGAGAAAAGGCACAAGCTGTGTGCCTGGGTGGCTCAGTCGTTAAGCGTCTGCCTTCGGTTCAGGTCATGATCCCAGAGTCCTGGGATCGAGCCCCGCATCGGGCTCCTTGCTCCTTCTCCCGCTACCATCCCCTCTGCTTGTGTTCCCTCTCTCGCTGTGTTTTTCTGTCAAATAAAAAAAATCTTTAAAAAAGAAAAGAAAAGGCACAAGCAGTATTTAGGAAGAGAGAAGTCACGAGAACTAGCCACAACTGTAATGGAGGTTATTAATATTTCGAAGAAGAATGCAGTGAATAATTTTATGTAAAAGTATGGAAAATGTGAGTGAAATAAACATTTCTGGAGAAAGGTAAATTTCCAAAATTGATCCAGGAAAAGAACAAAAATCCAAATAGCCGTGCAAACATTAAAAAAAAAAATGAAATCAGTGATTTTAGTTTCTTAAAAATCTGCTCCCAAGCAATAGGTCCAGATTGTTTTACAAACTTTCCAGAAACGGGTAACCTTTGTGCTTCTGCAAAGTGTGTGGTTGATCAAAGGAAGTGAAGGTCACTCAACTCTTCACGGGGGAAAAAAAATAATCCTTGGAAAAGGTAGTATTTGTAACTCAGGCTCACAAACAAGGATAAAACAATTACTACATAAAATATCATCAAACCAAATCCATCAACATGACATGAAAACCCTTTGATGATCAAGTAGCGTTTCTCCATGAATTCCGAGGAGGCCAACAAAAGGAAAGCCGTTGAGACATAATCAGTCCTGTTAGGGGATTAAATGTGCGATTCTTTTCACGGGCTTAAAAGAAGTATTTGCCAGCACGCAGTTGCAATTCATGACCAAGAAACACAAACCACTGTAAATAAGGAATAAAAGCGAGGCTTAAAATCTGATACACTATGCAAGCAAGACAAGGACCTAAAGCAAACGTATTTAAAGGTGAAACCCATTAAGCGTTCTCTGCAAGGAAAAGGAGAGCCTACCCGTTCTCATCATTGTTTTATTCGCCATTTTATTGGAAATCCTCACAAATACAATGAGACAAGCAGAAGACACCCAGGAACAGGAACTAGAAGAGGAGGGACAGAGGGCGGTGTTGTAAGGGCACAATGTGAGTGTGCTCC
>JAQQSY010007436.1:0-10457 GCA_028646535.1 Procyon lotor
TCTCTTTCCGTCGCTTTAAATTCACTTTTTCCACTCCTACCTTTCTGAAAGTGGTTGATTTTCTGCTCCTAGAATTGCTGTTCTTATTCTCTTCTCTCTGCTGTTGTGTTTGCCGGCTTTTAGAGTGGTTTTCAGCCTCTTTCTGGATCCCAGTGCTCTCCGTGCCTCCTACACCTCCGCCATCTTGTCTTGGTCCTCCAAATATAAAACTTTTAAGACTGGGCCTGGTGCATTGTAAGTCATCTGTACATTTTATTATTCTCCTCATTTGCAACGTATGAAGATCTTCTGCCCTTATGTCTTCAAGTCTGCCCTAAATTTCAGGTCCACCTCCCTCAGGAAGGCAGCCACGACTACTTGATGCGCGCCTTGTGAGGGCCCTGAGGAGGGAACTCGGGCACTGAGGTGTGAAGTTTTTGTATATTACTGGGATTCAGTTTCAATATGTGGAGATTCAATAACACACTCTTACACAACCAATAGGTCAAAGGAGAAATCACAGGGGAAATCACAAGGGGATAAAAGAAGATATTTGACGTTAATGAACACAAAAACACAACATGCCAAAATTCATAAAATGCAAAAAAAAAAAAAAAAAGACAAAAAAAATAGTGCTTATTTAAAAGTAAGAAAGATCTCAAATTACCTCATTCACCTTAAGAAACTAGAAGCACTTGGTTGAACTAGAAGAGAACTAGCTCAACTATGGTGATCATTTTACAATGCATGCAAATTATCAGAACATTGCATGGTACCCTTTAAATTTATACAGTGTTTGGGGCACCTGGGTGGCTCAGTTGGTTGGGCATCTGCCTTCCGCTCGGGTCATGATCCCAGGGTCCTGGGATTGAGCCCCACATCGGGCTCCCTGCTCAGTAGAGGGGCCTGCTTCTCCCTCTCCCCCTGCCTGCTGCTCCCCCTGCTTGTACTCTCTCTCTCTGTGTCAAATAAATAAATAAAATCTTCTTTTTTTTTTTTAAGGATTTTATTTATTTGACAGAGAGAAACACAGTGAGAGAGGGAACACAAGCAGAGGGAATGGTAGCGGGAGAAGCAGGCTTCCTGCGGAGCAGGGAGCCCGATGTGGGGCTCGATCCCAGGACTCTGGGATCACGACCTGAGCTGAAGGCAGACGCTTAACGACTGAGCCACCCAGGTGCCCCTAAATAAAATCTTTTAAAAGAATATATCTATACAATGTTTATTTGTCAATCACACTTCCATAAAGCTGGAAGAAAAAAAGTATTACCTTTTAGTAAATGTTTTTTCTGCAACTATGCAGGTGGTCATATATTTTTTTCTTCTTTATTCCTTTAATGCATTTTTTTAGTTCACTTCTCCAGTTCACCAAAATTGTCAAAATTATTGTAATAAAATTGTTAAGATTTTTTTACACATCTTTTTTACATATCTTTACTGTGTGTTTTTATTTTTTGCAGATTTAAGGGGATTAGCATTGATGAGAGAATCAAAGGGGACTTTTACTTATCTGTATTGTTTCAATGTTTATAATGATCGTATTAACGGTCACTCGTATAATTAGAGAAAAATAATGGGATGTTACAAATGGCAGTAAAAGCATTTTTGGGGTTTCTGGTATAATTGGGCCATCACTGTCAGCTTCAAGGCTCCTAATAGCGCTCATCTTTGGTGACCGATTATGCGTCAAGGCTAATTCAAAGCGGAGAAAAACTTCTCGGCAGCGTCCGCCCCTTGAATCTGGGGCTCGCCTTGGGACTGCACATAGGAGTCCTCCCCAGCCCCAGGCTTTGAGCCACTGAGAATTCCCTGCCAGCTCTACAGTAGCTGGACGCTTCCCAGGATACAAGAACTGCCGGTTATACACTTTTCTCAACTCAATTAAGTCAGATGTAAACATCTTGCTCACTCTTCCTCCTCCCCCTCCCTGCTGTGAGTCTCCAACTTAGTTCCCCAGTTACTAGGAGCCGCCCCTGGGTCCTTCTGCCCCAGGAGGTCCTGGCTGGCTATGGCCCAACTAAGCCACAATGGAGTTGGTCTGAAACGATCAGTCCTGGGGGGGCTTGTTAAATTCCGGGTCTACGAATATGGAAGGAGCATCATTAAGAACTTCAGCTTGTTAGACAGCTGGGCCAACAGCAGCAGCTACGCAGGAAGATCACAAGTGACCCAGTGTCCCTCAGAGGCCTCTGAAGAAACTTACTTTCTTTTACCTGACTTTATCCCAAGGGCATATACCAGCAGGTGCTTCACCTTCACCTTCACCACTACCATCACCTGCCGTTTCCACCAGACATTACATCACCACAACCACGTCACCCCATTAGTGTTCACCTTGTGTTTGCCATTGGTCCCAAGTTATCCCCCTTCCCTTAGTACATTGCCGCCCTCGGTCCGATCACCCAACCCAGCATCTCTCCACCACCAGCATCAGCACCATCATCCTGTTATCACACAAACACCCTCGCCAGCTCCGCCAGTCCGTCTGTTCATCAACGTCAATGTCATCACTGCTGAGGCCAGTGCTGTGATAGGTATCTGCAGCTTGTGAGAAAAGAGCAGCGTCCTGGAGCTTTGGAGAAAACGCCTTTATTTGAAAAAACAAAAAAGAGAAATATTTTTAAATGCCTGTTCCATGATTACAGTCAAGTACAAGAGGACAAAGCAGGCCATGTGAAGATAACAGACTGAGATAAGAAAGCATTAACTCCAATAAAATGACTTGAACACAGTAGTCAAATATAACCTGACCTGGAGACAGTAAATGGAGCAAGGGACCTTGCATAAAAATATAAAT
Source organism: Procyon lotor (assembly GCA_028646535.1). Lineage (NCBI taxonomy): Eukaryota > Metazoa > Chordata > Mammalia > Carnivora > Procyonidae > Procyon > Procyon lotor. The sequence goes on from JAQQSY010007436.1 coordinate 2,777, forward strand.
ATTCACAGAATACAGGGGAAAAGAAATAAAATTATGATGACTACAGAATGAGGGTAAGTTGCAAAGATCCAAACTGCAAGTATTAAAGAATTTCTAAGGAAACACTAAATGGATCAGAGGAAATATCTAAAAGTATAATATCAGAAACTTTTCTGAACCTCAAAAGCAGTACTCTGAAGATCAAAATGCCCTACTATATTCCAGGGAAAATTAATGAAAGAGGTCTACACCTGCACAGATTCACCTGACAATTAGTTCTCCACACTGTAGCCAGAAGGATCCCATTCAAAATATGAGTCTTAGAAGATCGTTCCCAGTTTAAATAGTTTAATAACTTTCCAGGGCTCTTAAGATAAAGAACAAATTCCGAGGCCCATGGTTTGGCTCTGCACCTCTCCACATGCTTCTCCCTTTCTGCCTAACTGGCCTTCTTTCTGCTGCTTGCACACACCATGTTCCTGCTGGCATTAGGAAATTGGTGTATGCTGTTCTCTCCCCCTGAAAATGCTCTCAACCCTTCCCCCTGAAGTTCCTCTAGTTAACTCCTACTTTGGGATCTCATACATCACTCCTTCAAGGAAACCTTCCCAGACCTCTCTAACTAGACTAATGTACCCATTAAATGTTCTTGTAACACCATGTATCTTCCACATTAGTACTTCTAACAACAAGATTTATTTTTTAAATTTTTATTATTTTTTAAAGATTTATTTATTTGAGAGAGAGAGAGAGAGAGAGATCACAAGTAGGCAGAGAGGCAGGCAGCAAGAAAGGAAGAAGCAGGCTCCCCGTTGAGCAGAGAGCTGGATGCGGGGCTCAATCCCGGGACCCTGAGACCATGACACGAGCTGAAGGCAGAGACTTTAATCCACTGAGACACCCAGGCACCCCATAACAACTACATTTATATTTATGTGTGTGATTCTTCAATTACTATCTGCCTGTCCCTCAGAGTATAACATCCACAAAGGCAGAAACCAAGGAGCAAAGTCAAGTTTCATAGCGTTATCTAAATTGGCAGGATGTACACGCAGCATCCAACTGGTCCATGGTAAACACACACATCCTTGCAACACCAAATGGAAGTACAGGCATTACTGCAGCTTGCTCCTCTCCCTGCCTTCAGGCACCTCTCTGCTCTACCTTTTGCCTTAAGTACTCCCCAGGTGGGAAGGAGGCATCAGTCTCACTCATCTCTAAAACCCCATGGACACTTGTCAATCTCCTAGTCGATCATGGTGCACCTGTCTGACTGCATTCTGGGGCCAGGGTAGGGAGGAGGCCTAGAGTTGCAGCCAGCACAGGTATCTCTCTGTGGCCTCTCTGACCATTCTCTTAGAGCTTTCCCTACATGATTGGTGAGAGGCCAAGGAGTACCCACTCCCCTCCCTCACTGAAAGGGGAGTGGAAGAGCATATTATTCTTCCCTATCACAAAGCCTACACATACTCTCCTATGCAGTGAATCTCCCTTTCATGTTTCAAGTCTTTCCATGCAGTCTACCCATGTGTGATGATGGGTGATGATCACAGGACTGCTTTGTGTCTAGCAACTCATTGAGGCTCTTTGAGAAAGTGGAGCTTCAGCCAAACTTTTGATATAACAGGAAAAGCCCTAGTCAACATGTTATGACTGCACCTGCTGAAAGTTGGGAAGGTAGAGAGTAGCAATTAGCCATAATCCCACTTCTCTAGAATCAATGGCATCTTCTTTTTCGTGTTTTTTTCTTTCATTATCTTATCAAGTACAGGTTTTTGTATAAATCTGTATTTATTTTATGCTGGTCCTTTTGTAGACTGCTTTTTTCCCCACTTCATGTTATATCATGTGCATTGCTCTGAGTTGTGCCACATTTGCCATATCTCAGGTGAGTGCATGATAACATGCACAGTTTGACAAAACTTTCTTTTATAAACAATACTGAAATGAACATCTTTACACATGTAGAACTCTTCATTCTTGGACTGATTCCTTAGGAGTGATTGCTAAAATTGATGTCATAGGGTATGCTGGTCGTCTGATTTTTCTGGCCAGTAGACCTTCTCATTGCTTCTACTGATAGTGCCCCGAATCTTTCCTCCATAAAAGAGAAAATATTGGTATGTCATGTTTTCATTTTTACCCAGTTCAAAATACTTCTAATTTTCCTTGTTGATTTCTTCTTTGGTCCATAGGTTATTTAGAAGTCTGTTATTTAGTCTGCAGGTATTTGTAGATGCTCTAGAAATCTTTGTTACTGCTTCCTAATTTAATTTCACTGTGGCCAGAGAACACACTCTCTATGACTTGAATATTTTTCAATTTACTGAGTCTTGCTTAATAGCCCAGAATATACACTGTATTGTTCAAATATCCCCTACGTGCTTGAAAGAAATGTCTATTCTGCTGTTGCTGGATGAAGTGCTTTATAAATGTCAGTTAGCTCAAGTTGTTTGCTAGTGTTGTTGAAGTCTGCTATATCTCTGGATATTGTATCTATTTGCCTTACTGATGATTGAGAAAAGAGTTTTGAGATTTCCAAAAATAATTGTGGATTTGTCCATTTCTCCTTGGAGATCTCTCTGATTTTGCTTCACTTACGGTGAAGGTCCTTTTACAAGGATGGCTTTCCTGGGCTCCTCCCAGAGCAACTTCACCACCAACCACTCCTATCCCTACCCCAAAATCAACAGCTTTGAGGGAGAGCCAGGGTGCTGCAGACCCTCTGTGTGTACAGTTAGGAGCACTCCTAGAGCGCCTTCCAGACTTCCCTTGCATCTCCCAAATTCATTGTTGCTGTTATTATTTTAGTTACATGGTGCTTGTTTAGATTTGTCCATGTTTACCAGTTTCTTTGTTCATTCATTGCCATGCCAGTTACCAATGTATTGCCTGTTGGCTAAAACTCACTTGGCATTGTGTACTCCTGGAGCTGGACCCTGAAACATTTCTTCTTTACTTGCTGACACGTTAATGTTAAACAGTGTCAGTAGACGGCACCAGCGGGTCACCCAGGAGGAAGTGGCTTTTCTTTCTGTTTCCAGTGTGCTCCTGTTCTTCTAACACCTACAGCCAGGGGACTGCCAGTAATGTGCAAACATGCTGCAATAAGTTTCGTAGTCACTAGTAGAAGGCTCCCTACTTACCAGTCCTAGTTCATGGGCCCCTGCTCTGGCCTTACTTCTTGCATTTGCTACTTTTTGGAATCAAAATTTCTTATCCTTTGTTTTTTTTCTTTTTCTTTTTTTTTAATCGTGTTTTTTTTGTTTGTTTGTTTTGTTTTGTTTTTTTGACAGAGAGAGATCACAAGCAGGCAGAGAGGCAGGCAGAGAGAGAGGGGGAAAGAGGCTCCCTGCTGAGCAGAGAGCCCGATGTGTGGCTAGATCCCAGGACCCTGAGATCATGACCTGAGCTGAAGGCAGAGGCTCTGCGTCTGAGCAGAGCCACTGAGCCAGTGGCTCTGTGGCTGAGCCACCAAGGCACCCCTGTTTTTTTTCTTAAATAAGAGTTTATTAGTGGTAAATTCTCTTTGTTCAGGACTTGGTCTTAAATGATGGACATGTCTTTATTTAGCACTCAGTCTTGAATGATAATTTGACTAGGTATGAAATTCTAGATTAATAGTTATTTCCTCGTGGCACGTAGAAAATAACATTGCATTGTCTTTTGTTTTTCATTAAGATTTCTGCTTTGAGTTTAATTCCTTCATGGATATCACATCTCTTCTCTCTTACTGCTTTTAAGATCTCTTAAACATAACATCTTTACTTTATCTTCTTAAAGATTTTTTATCTTTATCTTTATCTTCTTAAACATAACATCTTTACTTTATCTTCTCTCTTACTGCTTTTAAGATCTCTTAAACATAACATCTTTAATGTTCACAGTTTCACTCAATGACTATATTTTTTCATTCTGGGGTTGGTTTTGTTGTTTGTTTTGCCATCTGTTCTTTAATATCTTGCACCTTTTTTTAGAATTTCAAGTCCTTATTTTATGCCTTTAATTACATGAAATTATTGGTGAAGCGTTTATGGAAATAGGCCATTTGTTATATCCACTGCCCGTTCTTCATGTGAATTATTTGCTCATGTGTTTTGTAATTTTGGATTGTGAACTCATCTTCAGTGGGGCTTTCTTTGTGGCCTGGGCTATGGCAGTGTTCCTACAGAGTGATAAATTTTGTATCTAACACCTCAGAAGTAACATGGACCTGAAACCAGTTTAATTGTTGGCTGTGATTTCTACATCACATAGTTCACACTTTGGATTCAAAACAAGGGCAAGAGGTCGGCACAGGATTTCAATATCTCAAGAGAATTTTTTTTTTTTAACTCAGATCCCAGTCAGAGACTTTGCCATTTCTTTGTGATGATGGATAATTGTTATAGTTCCATCCGATAAGCAGCAAAACCCAAGCCCCTAGCAGTTAACAAATTCAATAATCCACACCCCACCCCATCCTAAACTTCTATCAGCATCACCTACCTCTCTTTATTTTTTACATCTGGACATTTCTTTTTCATATTCTATGGCATGGCTGCACCGTAATTTACCTAGGTCCTTATTTATAAGCACTGAGATTGTTTTCCATTTTTCTTTTACTCTAATAAACAATATCTCTTGAACATTCTCAGGGGTATTGAATATTATGGGTATTATTTAGTATCAATCTTCTAGGTTGTATGAAAAACTTTTTCCAGCAGCATTCAACAACACAAGCAAGTCAAACTTTTGGAATCACCCAGATTGGGGTTTTTTTCCCCCAGGAAAGTACAATAAAAAGATATGGCAAGAGAGTTTAGAACTATGGTAAGAAAATCACTGAAATTATGAATCATAGATTCTGAAGTGGATAAAGAGAGAAATAAAGATAATAGAGGAATCATAATTGAAAATAATAAAGTAAGAGTTAGTGGTTGTAAGCGCTGGTGAGTTGGGAACAATTGAGTGATTACACTGTAAGTTCAGGAAGTAGTGGTCAGAAAATAGAATGTCTGAAATACATGATTTCAGAGTAGGGTAAGTCTTGGGTAATGGAAAATACCAGGTATGACCATAAGCAGCTGAAGTAGAATGTAGGTGGTGGACATTATTGATAAAGAAATCAAAGAAAGGACAAGCCAGAGCATTGAATGGGATCATCTACATGGACACTGAAGTCACTCAAGATGATGGACTCAAGGGGAACCTTGGTTGCTCAGTTGATTGAGCAACTGCCTTCTGCTCAGGTCATGATCCCAGGGTTCTGGGATAGAGCACATGTCAGACTCCACAATGAGCAGGGAGCCTGCTTCTCCCTCTTTCTCTGTCCCTCTCCCTGCTTGTGCTCTTGCTCACTCTCTCTCTCTCAAATAAATAAGTAAAATAAAAAAAAAAAAAGATGATGGACTCAATACTAAGACTTTGAGACAAGTACAAAGTTTTCATAGAAAAAAAAAAGGATCCAGGAGATCTGAAGGTGCCAAGGAAATGGTGAGTGGCAAAACTTCTAAGGAACAAGAGATTATCTAATTAGAAGACAGGAATAATGTTTGAAGGAGTCAGAAGGAACAAGGAAAATACTCCACATCTCCACCCTGAAGAACTGTGGAGTTTGGGAGGAACAGATCCTATTTAAGACATATGCAAGGAGAGTAGTGTCTTCAAGGAAAATCCAGGTTACAGTTAAAGCCAAGAGATACAAGGAACAGAAAATAAAGAAACAGTCTAAGGAAATAGGAAGTTTTCCAGTCATGTAGCTGGATTTCCAAAGAATACAACTGATAGTTTTGTGAAGTATGCAAAGATATGGGTGTTGGGCTAGTAAGAAAAATCAGAATATTATGGTGTTAAGAGTATAGGAGAGAATAGAAGACCAAAGGGGCTTTGACTTGGGTGATGGTCAAAGAAACTAAGAATGATAAGCAGAGAGAACATCAGACAAGGGGAAAAAGATGGATACTGTAGTCTCTTAAATCACCTGACATGTAGTAAGGCATCTCAGGTAGTGAGCAAGAAAGTCCAAATCCAGTTACTACGCACTCAGGACTTACTGGCTTTGGTCTTATTTCTGGTTTCAGGTAGGGATCAGGCAACAAACAAACCAAGGGACCCGGACCAAAGATGAAAGCTACACTGTAAAGTCCTGTTCTGAAGCACCATTACCAGATCCTGTCCAGAAACATGAGAGAAGGTTATGCTGACAGTGCTCTGTGCCATTTTGTGCACCCTCCTGCATGCCCCGTATGCCCCAAGTTTTGGCTCAAGTTTCAGTCACACCTGCTTTGTCACCCACTGGCTGCCTATCTAGTTCCCTGTCTGGCTTACAGAATCCTTATTGGTAAAATGGACATAGTATCTCTGATCACCTCATATTCATGGAATGACATCAATGATGTACAAGTGCTTTGGGAAATATAGAAAGTTAAATAGCTGGAACCACAGACTTCTCCCCACTTTGCCCATGCCTGCTTCAGATCCATTCTCTTGGTCCCAAACCTCTAACTGTATCATAGCCCTTTGATCAATCTTTGCCTAATGAGGGACAAAACACATGTTATCCCAAGAAATAAGGACTAATATTACAGCTTCATTTCTTCTCTCTGCTATTTCCTGTGATCTGCTATTTCCAACCTAGCACCTGGTGCCATTTCCCTGGCTGCTAGGCCAGCTAACGTGCCCAGAAGGGAGGGGCACACACATTTCATAATGGGCATTCAACCATGCAATGATGTGAGGGCTGGTGTAGGAGATAAATGCTGGGGTGGATTTGAGCTTATGTCCAGTTACTCCTTTTTGCCAAGATGAGTAACTAGAGAAATGCTGTTTGGAAAAATGATAAGAAAGCTGCCCTGGATTTCCTCATCTCAGCCCCAGATTCCACCAGGCCACTCTGTCCCCTCATGTTCTCATTTTCCAACCCACCCTCCTCTACTGTCTAACTCTTGTGGTTCTCAGACTGCTCCCCAGTGCCATCTACCTCTCTCAGCTTACTGTCCTCTCTCTTTCCCTCCTCTGACTAGACCTATCCTTTCTTGCCACCCTACCTTATGGGTTTCCCTGTCCAAATTTCCCTCTGTTCCTTCCAAACCACCCACTTGCTGCTCTGTTCATCTTGCTCATCTTCCCTGTTACTCCCTTGTCTTTGCTCCTACTCCCCCTTCCAGGCCTTCTTTCTATATCTTTGAAGTCTTGGTCCTCACCAACATTCCAGCCAACCCCATCCAGACCTCTGTGATTCACAAATCTTATGCTGGAGAGATGATTTCCCTGTAAGTGGGACAGTTCTGATGCCATCCAGAATTACCAGGACTGTGGATCTCCAGAAGCCTGACCTGGTGAGTGTTGGGAATTCAAGAGAATGCCAACCAACATTCAGGTTGGAAGATGAGCTCTGTTACATACAGGACCCTTTTCCATGATGGTGTTTTCAGTTGTAACCTGGTTATCTTACTATTATCTGTATTTTGTCTTCATCCTTATAAATCCCCTTTGGATGCTAGAGACACCTTTAATGAGATCCTTTTTCTAAAAATGAACTATTGGGACGTCATCAAGATCAAAAGCTTTTGTACAGCAAAGGATACAGTCAACAAAACCAAAAGACAACTGACAGAATGGGAGAAGATATTCACAAATGACATATCAGATAAAGGGCTAGTATCCAAAATCTATAAAGAACTTCTCAAACTCAACACCCAAAGAACAAATAATCTGATCA
>JAQQSY010007437.1:0-10457 GCA_028646535.1 Procyon lotor
CCTCTCCCCGTGAAAGGCCCCAGGACTTGCAGAACGAGCTGTGCTCCCTGACGGGGGCCCTCACTCAGTTCTCTAAAACAGGATTATGAGAGTGGCCCAGGCTGCTCGTTGAAAATGCAGATGCCAAGGCTACACCCGTCCTTTAAAATCAGAAGACAGGAATTTTCCTTTAAAATCAGAAGCCACCTGGGTGGCTCAGTCGGTTAAATGTCTGCCTTCGGCTCAGGTCATGATCCCAGGATCCTGGGATCGGGCTCCCTGCTCGGCGGGGAGCCTGCTTCCCCCTCCCCCTTCTCTCATGCTCTCTCTCTCTCTCAGAAAAAAATCTTTAAAATCAGAAGACGGGCCCAGGCTCGCATTTTAATCACCTCCCAGGTGACTCCTGGGTAAGGCGGTGACCTGCCCAGGAGGAGGGACGGGAGCCCTAAGGGGCTGAAGGCGGCGGGGTGGTCAGGTCTGGGGCCCACATGCCAGTCTCAGCCTGGCAGACTTGCAAAGCCTTGGTTCCTTGACCCTTCTGTTATCGTCATTTTTTAATTAATTAACAAAATTAAACGGATGTTCATGTAAAAAAAAATGAAAAGGAAACCTGATGAAAAGTCAGTTCCCTCCCACCCCCGACACCCAGGCCCGTCTCCAGGGCAGACACTGTCAGTAACTTCTGTGCCCGACCAGAAAGAACATGCGAATGCAGGGGCGCGCTCCCTTGCAGGTCCCTCTGCAGCCCTGTTGTGTTCTGCGGCTGGAATGTGCTCTCCATGGGACTGGGTATCTTACTCCTTTAGCTCAGCAGCAGATCTTGCTGAGATCTCTTTGACCAGACCTGGGCCCTGCGGTGGGCAAAAGCCTTGGAGGCATACTCTCCAAGGGGAGGGCAGAAGGAGCGGGAGGAGCATGTGGGGTGGGGGGTCCCCTCCAGGGTAGCCGTCTGCCTTGTTGGGGGGCCTTCCAATGCAGCATCCCTCTGGGATGTTGAGTGCTGTGCCCTTGGGGCTGGGGTCGGTCAGCTGTGGCGGTGGGGTCTTTCTTCTGGACTGAGGCCACCTGGAGAGGCCCTCGCCCGAGGACTGTCTTGTCCAGCCCAGCGAGGGTCCCCAGGTGCAGCCCTTGGCCAGCGATGGACAGAGCTGGGGATAAACACACCCTGGTTTACTTGATCCTCAGGTAGGACAATCTGGGATGCGACCTAACCCATCTGTCAGGGGTCCCCGCCAGCACTGAGCGCCACCCTAGGTGCCGCCAGCCAGGGTGACTTACTCCATGACACAGCATCTCACTTTGTCACTCTAGGACCCTCATTCCTGGGATCACTTCCCAAATAAATGGCTTGTGCCTCAGGGTCACCTCTGGGAGAAACCCAGTCTAAGACAACTGGTGACCTGGAGGAACTCACAGCAGAGATTTGCTCAAGCTGACGCTTAAGGAGTGGAGGGCAACCCCCCAACCACCGCTCAGGGAGGGTCCAGGGGCTCAGCCACTCCACAGGTCGACCTGGCCATGTCCCCGTGCGTGACAGCTAAAGACGGGCAGAGGCTCCGACACAGCCATGTTCTTCTGGGCACTTCGCTAGACAAACACTCACCCCCAGACAGAAGGGCGAGGGCGTGGTCAGGGGAGGAAGGCAGCAGATGAGGTAGGCAGGGATTTTCTGGGGGCATCTGCAGGGGCGGGGGCCGAGGCTGGGGGTGCTGAATGGGAGTAAGTGATAGCAAATACAGGGGGCTCTTTAAAAAAATGCAAGCCTGCCTCAGGCTCAGGACAACCAGGCAGGGACTCTGGGCTCAAAGCTGAAGCCCGTAAGTCTCCCTGGGGGGTGTCTCCCTGCTAGTCTCTGCCCTTGATCCTGACAGTGCTCCCAGCTCCTCTGGGGCAGCAGACATGCTGGCCAGCTGTGGACTCCCGGGGCGTGGCTCTCCCTTGCAGAAGGAGCCTGTCCATCAGGTCACTCACTTGTGGCGGCCCCGCCAAGACCAAGGCTCTCCAGGTCTGCCCCAGACCCAGAAGTTCACTCTGAGCAATGCATACCCCACTCCCCGGGGGGACACACTCCCTGAACGTGGGGTTGGGCAAGGAAGAGGACGCCCACAGGGCGGGTTAGCTTTGTTCAGCCTCACGTCCAAGCTACAGCAAGAGGCGGGTCCAGAGGGATGGGAGCCCTAAGGGGCTGAAGGCGGCGAGGTGGTCAGGTCTGGGGCCCACATGCCAGTTGTGGACGTGGCATGGACATGGCATGGTCCTTGCCAGGACATGGCAAGCAGAGCGCCGTTGGCATGGTCTGACCCCTTTCCAAAATGAAGGAGCCAGAAGAGCAAGAGGGGCCATCAGAAGCCACAGAGGGGCCTGCCGAGGAGATAAGCTGCACAAGCCTCTCCTCACCCTCTCCCCACCCACGCACATGCACCTGCACACACCAAGGTTCCCATACCCGCTTAAGGAAACCCAGAAAGTTCTTCCCCATTGCAACTCAAAGGGTGGCCCTAGGCCTGGCACCACCCCAGAGCTCGAGAGAAATGCAGGATTTCAGCCCCATCCCAGACCTGCTGAATTCCAAACCTGCATTTTAACAAGATCGCCAGATGACCTGTATGCACACATATGGTTTGAGATATGCGGTCAAAAGGCCACAGACCCATACCACCAGCAGAGTTCCTAGAAACTTCCATGCACTAATCCTGGAAACAATTACTCAGCATCTAACTTGCGCTAGGAATGCCCACGGGGCTTGGCCTCCAAAGGTGCTTAATAAATGATTCTGGATCCAGGGCCGCCATGTAAGGTTGTGCAGGTTGCTTATAGCACAAAGGCATTTCCCTGCCTCTCCCTCTCCCCACCCCCAAAGTCAAGCTGATAAATGGGGGCCCATCCCGTCAAGTATGCCAACCCAGGCCCGAGAGTCTGAATTCACCAAGAGGACCTCTTTTTCTAATTATAGTTAAGACCCCCAGCAATGGCTAATGGGAGTCCTGACTGGATCTGAACCTCACCTGGGTTCTCATGATGGCCTTAATAGCTGCTTCAAACTCCTCCGAGTTGTTGTAGTCGACGGTCCACACGTGGGGCTTGCCAATGAAATTCTCTGCATAGGGATGCTGGGAGAAAACCTGGCCGGGCGGAGAGAGCAGCAGCTTCTCCTGGTGCCTGCCAGGCCGGCCCGCGCTCAGGGGAGGTGCCCCCACCCAGCTTGTCCCGGCGTCCCTTCACCCCTGCCTGTCTCCCTCTTCCAGGGACTGCAGGGGTCCCCATCTCAGACCCTCCCCACTTACCTCTCTGGAGGTGGGCTTGCCTCGGAAGAACTCGTGGTTGAGGGAGCTGTGGGGGGGGCTGAACCGGGACTGGAGGAAGACGCAGCCGTTGGCGATGGCCTCCAGGGGTGCGGGGCCCTCATAAGGGAAGCCGAAGCCTATGAAGAGCTGAGGAAGCAAGACAGCATGACGGTCGGGGAAGCCAGGGCTGGGACATTCACAGGAGGCGGCTGGGGCAGGAAAGCCTGCCCAGGCTGGCAGGGTGCCATGGCATGCACCTCCCCTCTCTGGGCCTCAGTTTCCCTATTTGTGAAACGAGGAGGTCTGATTAGGTAATATCAAAGGCCTCTTCCTGCTCTAGCGGGTTATGATTCTGGAGGGAAAAGAGAAGAGTGAGGATCTCAAGCTCAGAAGGCTTCAGACCCACACCTACAGCTGAACTTACAGAGGACTTTCAGCCTAAAAATAATTATTCAGCACCTAACTCGTGCCAGAAGTGCTCACAGGGCTGGTTCCTGGAAGGCATTCAAGAAATGGTTCTGAACCCAGGGCTGCTGTGTACGGTTGTTCAGGTTGCTCACTGCACAAAGCCTCTTCCCCTGCCCCAACACACATATACACATATCCACGAAGCCTGAAGAAAGAGCTATGGCTAGACCAGGAGAGGACCTGAATGCTGGCTGGAGGCCCTCCAGCCTCAGCTGACCCCTCAGGGCCCCACAGCAGAGTCACACCCAGCGTGCCTGGAGTCCTGCTCCAGGAATACAGCACAGGACTCCCAGAAGCAGTCAGTCAGAACTAGCAGCCCCATGGAACTCCGGGTGGGACATACCCTCAGCCGACCCTGCCGTCCCTTCAGTGGTTCTGAAAGCTAGGCCTGGCCCAGGAGTCCGCTGGGCAGCCCACTTCCTCTTCCTCACTGCTGAGCCTCGGCTCTGCTGGCCCTGCCCAGGTCCCTCCGGGGTGAGCACCCCCAGCTCTGCCTGGGCCCAGGAGGCCTGGATGTAAGGCTCAGGGTAGGAGAGCATGCGAGCCACAGCAGCAGGCAAGGGGGGGGCACGTAGGGTGACCTCCTTGGCATCTGGGGCCAGGCTGGGGTGAGGACGGTGAGGGCGTGGGGCTCACTTTGGCCTTGCGCAGCAGCTGCTGGAACTCGGGCTGTGGCAAGAGGCCGTGGTTCTTCACAAAGGCCGGGACTTCAGGGGGCCGCTGGCTCTCATAGTACACAGTGCCGTGGATCTCCATGTACTTATTCAGGATGCCCAGGAACTTCTCCTTCCCCTGCAAGAGGAAGGGGTGCAGTGGGAGCCTCGCCCCAACCGCGGAAGGCAGAGCTGTTTGCAGAAACACCCCTGGTCTGGAAGTCAGAAAATGTGGGGCCAGTCTGAGGCCGGTCTTCAGCCAGCTGTGTGACCCTGGGCAAGGCCCCTCCCCTCTCTGGTCCTCATTTTCTTCACCTGTGAGTTGCAGAGGTTGGACTAGACTATTTTAGCCACGAAACTGTCTTCTTTGCAAAGAAACCCTATGTTTCTTTGGGTTTCTTTCTAAATGTGGGGGGACCCACATTTAAATGCATGCAAATGAAGCTGCTCGGCCTCCCTGAACCGCTGGTGATCGCCAAGCTCCAACACCACCTGAGCAGCTGTGGGGCTGAGATCATCTCATCCATCCCTCCATCCCTCCGTACATGCATGTGTCATTCCCTCCGCCCACCCACCTGTCCGTTCATCCCCTCCATCTATCCACTATCCCTTCTCTCTCTCTCTCTCCCCCCGCCCATGTAGCACATTTTTGTTAAGCACGTGCCATGTGTTGGCACTGAGCTCACCACCGGGAGCACAGCTGGGACGAGATGGAGCCCTTGTCTTTAGGGAGGACACCCGTGAGTGAAAACTCCCCAAGCTAGAAAAGGCTCAGCCCCTCCAGACTCTAGTCCCACATCCAGACTCTGCTTTCTGCCCAGCCCAAGGGGGCTGGCAACAGGCCCAGCCTCAGGGGAAGGGGACATGGGAGGCAGAGCGTAGAGGAGTAGATAACAGCTCCGCCTCTGGGCACCCGTCTGACCCCATGGCCAGAGCCCTGAGCCAGGAGCTGCAGGCAGTGTAGGACCTCATTAGAGGTAAGCATGGGGTCCACTACGGGGCTCTACTTCTTGGGGGCTTTTGAGACTTAGAAGAGAGGAAGGGATACCCTGACAAGAAAGGGACTTAAAGATCACAGAGGAGGCTGTGGTGGGGAGTGGTTTTCTCAGGGCTAGTCCCCAGCAGACCAAGAGGTCAGAAAAGAAGCCAGGTTCTCCTCATCCTGTTGGCTAGCCATGAGGTCAGACAACAAGGAGCTTCGGCCCAGGTTCGGTCTGTAAACCACAGCTTTTGAAAAATGTTATCAATGGACTTGAAAATAAGGAACAATTCACATTTTGAAATTCCAATCATATACGTTTTTCATAAGGAGGCCTTCCTCTTTGGGTAATGGTGGAGTGAGTAATGCAGACCAGTCCTGCCTCCGAGAACCACCAGGAGAGATGGAGAAATAGAAAAGTTTCTGTGAAGGTAGTGAAAACAGAACAAAGCATGAAGAATCACAAGGCCAAGATCCGGGAGGAGAAGGGAAGGAGATCGTGGAGGCTGGTGCTGGGGTTAGCGTTCCCCCCAGGGGGCTCCTGCTGATTCCAGGGTCAGCATCAAGGAGACTGAGCAGAGCTTCTGGTCGCCTTGTAGAGCCGGAGGACAAGTGAGAGTTCAGGGTCTGCTGACGGGGGAACCTGATGGAAACTCCACACTGTGGGTCAGAACTCTAAGGAATTACGCACTGGAAGAAAAAGGGTGGGCCAGACCTAGAGAAGCCCCTACAGAGGTTGAATCTGTGTTTTTGTGTGTGTGGGGGGGGTGTGGGTGGGGGGTGTTCTTTTTTTTTTTTTAAGTTTTATCTATTTATTTTAGAGAGTGAGCAAGAACACGAGCAGGAGGGGCAGAGGGAGAGAGAATCTCAAGCAGACTGTGCACTGAGCCCAGAGCCTGATGCAGGGTTGGATCCCAGGACCCCGAGAACAGCACCTGAGCCAAAACCAAGAGACAGAGGCTTGACTGATGGAGCCATCCAGTCGCCCCAGGGGCTGAATCAGTTTTAAATAGTCTCAATCCCTATCACTGATAAGGCGAACCAAGATTGCTGGAGCCCCAACCACAAGCTAAGAGTAAAAGTAAAATCCTCTCTGGAAGGAGGGCACCATCCTCAAACTATTTTTACAATTTTGTATATTCATTTTCATTTTCCATTTGGAAAATGGAGTTCATTTTCCAGAACTCCAAAACAAAACAAAAAACAATGAAATCCCAATCAAAACCCCAGCAGGCTTAGAAGAAACAACTTTGAAAAAGAAGAAAGCAGACAGATTTATATTACCTGATTTCAAGACTTATTTTAAAACAGGGATCAAGCCAGTGTGCTACTGGCATGGAGACAGACAGATAGATCAATGCAATAGAACAGAGTCCAGAAATAGACCCACATAGGCATGGTCAATTGATTTTTGACAAAGGTGCAAAGACATTTCAGTGGAGAAAGGATAGTTTTTTTCAACTGACAGTCATGGAACATTGCATATCCACATGCAAAAAAGGGAAAAAATTTAGAACTTCAATCTCTACTTCATATCATATCATATATAAAAGTTAATTCAAAATGGATCATAGACTTAAATGTGAAATGTAAAACTATAAAACTTACAGAAGAAAGCAAAGGAGAAAAATCCTTAGTGACCTTGAGTGAGGCAAAGATTTCTTAGATGCGACACCAGAAGCATAATCCATAAAGTAATGGACTTCATTAAAATGAAGAACTTTGCTCTCTGAACAATGCTATTAAGAGGAAGACAAGCCACAGACAGAAAATATTTGCCGAGCATATATTGATAAAAGACTGATATTCAGAATATGTACAAAACTCGAACAACTCAATAATAAGAAAACAAACAACTCCAATTCTTTAAATGGGCAAACATTTTGAAAAGATGCTTTACCCAAAAAAAGATATGTTAGATAACTAAGCACATAAAAATATATTCATCATCATTAGTCATAGGGAACTACAAGTTGAAACCCTAAGACACCATTGTACATCGGCAGGATGGCTCAAATTGAAAAGACGGACCAAGTATTGATGACTTCGTAATGGAACCGAAACTCTCTCACATTGCTGGTAGAATCGTACAATAGTACGACCACTTTTCCTAAAATGCTAAACCTACTGCTACCATTTGCTCCAGCCATTCTCTTTAAACCCAAGAGAAATGAAAGCATATGTCTGTAAAAAGGTTTGTACATGAGTGTTCATGACAGCTTTATTTGTGATGGCCAAATACTGGAAACAACCCCAATGTCCACGAGCAGGCGAATAGATACAGAAGGTGTGCTGGAATACAGTGGAATTCCATGGAATAACTCTTCAGCCATAACAAGGAATCAGCAACTGATACGTGCAACGTATCAACGACATGGATGAATCCTGAAAGAATTATACTCTGAGAAAATCCAGATACAAAAATGAGTATATACCATACGAGCCCATTTATATCGAATTACAGAAAATGAAGACTAATTTGCGTTAACAGAAAGCAGACCATGGGCTGTCTGGCAGGGAGGACGGAAGAGGTGGACAGAGGGAACCTGGGAGCCGTGGCTGTACCGTCCCGACTGGGGCGATGGTTGCATAAGTACACACGTATGTCAGAACTTGTAAATTACATATCTGAATCGTGTGTAGTATACTGCATGTCAATTATATACTGCAGCTCAGCAAAGCCTGCTAAAAATAGATTTTTAAAGAAAAAATTTAAACACCTTGATTTTTAGAAAAATCAAGTACATGACAATGTGGACAATGTGCCAAGAGAAAGCGGCACAGTTGGTTGAGCAACCGACTCTTGGTTTCTGCTCAGGTCATGATCTCAGGGTCGGGAGATCGAGCCCTGCATCAGGCTCCACGCTTGTGGAATCTCTCTTCCTCTCCCTCTGCTCTTCACCCAGTTTACATTCTCTCTCTCAAATGAATAAATAAATCTTAAAAACAAAAACAAAAAACCCAAGAGACGCAGACAATAAAAACAGACCCGTAGGAGATCTAGAAGCTGGAGTTACCAAATACAGACTTCAAGATAAATCTGCTAAATGTAGTCAAGGAAATAGGAAATAAGGTTTGAAACCAAATGAAAGTGCTAGAAGTAAGAAATCTAGTGGCTGAAATTAAGAACTGAATGGAAATATTTCACAGCAGATTGGACTCCGCTGAAGGGAGAATTCATTTAGTGAAAGAACAAAAGAAAACATCCAGAATGAAGCACAAAGGAAGGGTGGAAATCACCAAAAAAGAGTGTTAAGAGACGAGGGCATATGTTGGGAGTCTAATGTATGCAGAAATAGAGTCCCAGAAACACAGGAGAGAGACTGGAGCAGAAGCAACACTTAAATACTAACTGAAAAATTTCTAAGACTCATGACAAATCAAACCACAGATTCAAAAAGATCTACAAACGCCACGTAGGATAAATCCAGAGAAAACCACACAGAGGCACACCACCCCACTGTAAGTCTACTGAAAACCAAACACACAGAGGTCCTAAAAGTGAGCAGAGAAAGAAGACAAATTAAAGAAACAACAAGGCTCACAGAAGCCAAAAGATAATAGAGTATTTTCATAACGCTGAAACAAAGTAACCACCAAGCTAGAATTCTGTACACAGTGAATATATCCTCCAAGATAAGGGTGAAGTAAGGACATTCTCAGGAAATCAAAATAAAATGAGCATACACAAGCTGGGGGGATTTAATTAAAGCATTTTTAAAAATATTTTGTTTATTTGACAGAGAGAGAGATCTTCTCTCTCTCTGTCAAATAAACAAAATATTTTTTTCCACCCTTCCTTTGTGCTTCATTCTGGAGCCGGCGCACCAGCTCATGAATGGGGGGACACATCCTTCCTTTCCCTGCCCCCAACAAGCAGGCAGGGAGGCAGAGAGAGGGGAAAGCAGGCTCCCTGCTGAGCAGAGAGCTGATGTGGGGCTCGATCCCAGGACCCTGAGATCATGACCTGAGCCAAAGGCAGAGGCTTTAACCCACTGAACCACCCAGGCACCCTAATTAAAACATTTTAAGGTTCTTTTATTATCCAATAAAAGGGAAAGGTATGATTTATAAGAGACTTTGATAAGTCAAGGATGCACGTTGTCACCTTTATTGAAGCAACC
Organism: Procyon lotor; assembly: GCA_028646535.1. NCBI lineage: Eukaryota > Metazoa > Chordata > Mammalia > Carnivora > Procyonidae > Procyon > Procyon lotor. The sequence goes on from JAQQSY010007437.1 coordinate 9,488, forward strand.
ACAAGCCTAGGAGGGAATATAATGAATCAGCTAAAAGGAGGGTGAATTTCAAAATACAGGTCAGTATAAAAGAAGGCCTGAGAGGGAAAAGAACATGGAATAAGGCAAAAAAAAAAAAAAAAAAAAAAAAAAAAAGACATAGAGATCAGCCAGTGAAATGGAAATGGTAGATTCTAAGCCAAATATATCGGAAATCACACTAAATGTAAAAGGACTACATAGTGTAAAACTAAATTGGCTCACAGGAGACAAATCAAACCAAGAAAGTAAAGTGTGGAAAGAATGGCTCCACAGCCCCCTCAACACCAGCTTCCTTATCCCCTTGAATACCTTCTCAGAACTTTAATGCATTCCAATTTAATTACATTCAAAATGTAAAATGCATTACATTTTCCTTAAAACACACGCACAAGTGGGCTCATGTTATACATACTGTTCAGCAACCTTTCTGACCCATACACACGTATATCCCTGCATGTAGGTGTGCGCGGATGCATGCGTATGTGTGTACGTACGCATGTAGGCATGTGTGTGTGTATACATGCATGTATGTAAACTTTAAGCTTCACAAAACAATATCTACTCTCGGGGAGCCCGGCTGGCTCAGTCAGTGGAGCACGTGACTCTTGATCTCGGGGCTGTGAGTTCAAGCCCCGCGTTGGGTCGTAGGGATTATTTAAGAAAAATAAAATCTTAAAACAGTATTTACTCTTAATACATGTGAGGTCTTCCGATATTCCTTCTGGTATTTTACTTCATTTTAAAAGCCTACCCGAGATTCCCTAAGTTAGAAAAAGACAAATACGGCATGATCCCACTTACAGGTGGAATCCGAAAGAGTGGCATTCATGGAAACAGAGCAGAGCAGTGGTTGCCAGGGGCTCCGGGTGCGGAGGTGGGGAGAGGTTGGTCAAAGGGACAAACTTTCAGTTGTGGGAAGAATAAGTTTGGGGGTGTAATGAATGGCATG
>JAQQSY010007438.1:0-10457 GCA_028646535.1 Procyon lotor
GGTCTTGCCTAAGTCCTGCACAGAAGTGACCAGAGGTTCCTGAAGGAAGTCAGCTCACGCTGGTGAGAGCAGAAGCTTCCAGAACCCATGGGAGTGATGTTAGCCAGCTTATTGCCCAGGAGACGACGCAAGAGGACTTAAAAATAGCATCTTCTATAATTGCTTGAGTCTCTGGATGTTTAGTAACCATGTCTGGCAGTCTATACCCAAGACAGGCTGGCTGTGGGGAAAGCCATTGTTAAAATAAAATCATTAGCTTAATAGGCTTGATGAAAAGGTTGGCAAGATGGGAATTTCCTCTTGCAATATGTTCTCCACTCAAAATAGTCCCTGAAACCAGTAGGCCGTGTTAATTATTGACTAAAATGCCCTGATATCTCTCAAGTTGTTTTTTCGTAAGGACCTAACAAACATTACCTCCGAAAACAGCTTGAAGTCCCCAGAATTTGCAGCCTCATACGGGGCTATATGTTATTTGACTGCTTTCCTGTCCTTATTATCATTTGTTTTGTTCCCTAGCGAGTATGTGTACACACTCCATACACACACATGTGCACACTCACACATGCTCATGTTATGCACATTTTCCAAGGGAAAGGAATGTCCGCTAATGAATTGAAAGCACGGAGTAATGAAGACAGTTAGCAAGGCCAAGTGCCCAGTGATATCACCATACTAAAGAAGATCAAACCAAGAATAAGAAGGCAGCCCAGGAGAATGGTGCCCAAGCAGGAAGGACCAGCACTGGGTGAACTGGTCTAGAAAATACTGAAAAACAAATCGTTCCAAAGCCTTCTTGCAGTGGATGAAGATGGCCACAAATTCTCGATCAATCTCCTGGTCCCTGCACCCCGACCAAGAGATGGAGGTAATTTCCCTTCCCCTGACCAGGGGATTGCTTAGGCCACGCAAAAGCACTGTGCTGGGCCAGGGCTGGAGTCTGCAGTTGGTCCAGCAGCTTCCCCTTTGTGCTTTTTGGGGAGCCCTGAACTGCCAGCTGACAAGTCTGACTACCTGGCTGGAGACACTCGGTGGGAAGGAGAGGCCCTGAGACTCCACAGAGCGAGAGCGAGGCCCGGTGTTCAGGGCCGAGCATCCCGGTGACTCTAGCTTCAGCTGCCATCTGGCTGCAAACACACGAGAGGGCATGCGCACCAGCCGCGGAAGAGCCACCTGGTCAACCCACGGAACTGAGAGGGAGAAAAATGGTTGTTATTGTTTTAATTTGGGGGGCGGTTCGTTAAGTAGGAAGAGATCATCAGAACACTGCTCAGGCAGAAACAGAGGGCACGTTTCCTGAGAGATGATTTCCCGCCACTGTCTAGCCTGTCAGTGCTCTGACATTGACTAGCCTCTTCCTCGGCTTCCAAGGTGTCGCCTTTTCTCAGTTGGCAGAATTAGCAGCAGTGAGACGGGACTCAAGGCCTGGGAGGAGAGGCCTTTCTTGTAGAATTGCCATCTTTTCAGATTAACTGGACGACACCTCTCAGGGAGGACTGCAGGCCATTGGCACGGGCAGCCGTCCCATGAGGGGGCAGGCAGGCAGGGCAGGACACATAGGCCCTGGTAAAGAAGGCAAGATGGCGGGGGGTGGGGGGGTCCTTCCTCCAGCAGGAGACAGAAAGGTGCCAGATTCTAACCCAACAGGCCCGGAGTGCCTGGAAAGACAGGGGATTGTTTTCCTGTCTTTAGAACACCAGTTTGCGGGCCAGTGTCTCAAAATAGAATTCCGTGACCCGAATCCAGTTCCTCCTTGGAGGAAAAGGAGAATGGTTCAAACTCACAGTTAAGAAGCCGGGACTTACACACTGGGCATTGGGCCAGGCACTCTCCTGCACACTGTCTCCTACGCTTCTCTGCAGAGACTGGGTCACTCCGGCTGCCTTTTGGTTGCCTGAAATCCGAAACTTCTAATTAGAGTTAACTCGAACCTTGAGTCTTGTGTTATATTTATTTTAATTTGTCCTCCTTTGGACTCAAGATAGAAAGAATGTGGCAAAAATAATACAAAGGAAGCAGGGTCAAAGAATCCATGTGTAGTATTTGTTAGCTTTGGTAGAAGTAGAAATGTAGCAACATGGATGTTTGAACGAGTATGTTCCCACCCCCCATCCCCACCCCCGCTCCCCCACAAATATTAATGTGCCAAGAGGCATTGAAGATGCCCTTTGTCCTTGATTTTCTGATTCACATTTCACCCTGACATCTGAGCAGCTTCAACGTAAGATCACAGTAAACCATTTCCTTCTTATTTAATAAGTAGGATTTAAGGCCTTGGTCGTATTTGAATACACCAAAAGCTTACGGGGGGGGGGGGTGGCTTTTAAGTACTTGGTTATTGTTGATCCATAGAAGAAATCAGCTCCAGTCACTTGCAAGGCATAGAAAGGGGATGTGAAGGGAGGGTTCGTGGTAGGGATGACTTGTTGTTTTCTGAGTCTTTTGCTGAGAGGTAAAGGACTTCTCATCACCGAGAACTGTTAAGCACCAGAAGCGGCTTGAGTGGTGACGAAATGTTTGTGTGTGTGAGTTTCTTTCTAGAATAGTTTGGGAACAGCATCATTTGAAGGCAGGAAGTCTCAGCTTTGTTATTCTTGCTACACTTATTAATGAGTCACAGTTCATTTATTTTTAAAAGTAGCTATAAATAAAGCCAGGGCATGGTTTCAGCACTGTTTAGATTGAAAGATTATTTTGCAGATTATCTAAAAAAAGATTTTTTTTTTTGGTGAATCACTAGAGCAATTAATAAAATACTCTGTGTCCATTGGAGCCCATTTTGGGCAATGCCTCTCCCCTCGGGATCTCTCTAATATTAAATATTATACCCTTACAAGACACTGTGAAATATTGAAATATTTATGTATACACATATAATATTTGAACATGTGGAGAAAAAAATCAGCATGCAAATGAAGTAAATTGCCCTATTTTTTTCTAAGTCCTTCATTTCTCCCTCTTCTTGCCAGGTTCACTGAGCAGTCTTTCCTTGTCTCATGGGACCATAGTGCTTTGCCCAGTAGAATGTGGACAGTCAAAACATACACCACCCCTGAGCAGAGGTTTTAAATGTGCTTGTGTGGATCGGCTTGACCACTTGCCCAGCTGTCTGACCCCCTGAGAGGAGCCCAACCCAGATGGTGGCTCATCTTTAAGCTGCGGTCTTGACCAAAGATCTATGAGGAGCAGACTTGGATTCACCCAAAGCCTGAAGCCAAGCCACAATGGCCAACTCATAAAACTCAGAAAGAAGTGTCTGTTGTCGCAAGGTCCTGAGATTTTTGGAGTTGTGACATGGCATTAACTCAGCAATTGGTGACTGATAGAGGAACTTTCTGATGAGTTTTAAAATTCATTTTCTTTTTCTGTATCTGTATTTCCAATTTTTTGACAATGAACAAACATTACTAAATTGACTCAGCCGGTCTTTAGATACTGAGCACCCACTGTATGCCTGCTCCTGTGCTAGGGGCTGGGAATGATGTGGTGGGAAAACATATGGAAAGACCTGCCCTCATAGAACTTAGAGTCAGTCCAATGGAGGAGGCAGGCATCCATCCAACCACCACGCTTGCGAACGTGAGACGCAATGAGGCTGTGCTGCACATGCAAAGCGTGTGGGGGCCAGAAGCACACAGAGAATGGAGCTCTGACTCAGGCAGACCCACGAGCCAAAGCTTCACTGAGGATGTGACAAGCTGGCTGACATCTGGAGATTGACTAGGAGCTAACCGGGTGGAGTGATGTCCTAAAACCTAGCTTTTAGGAAAACAAGTGTGCTTTTATTTATTTATTTACCAGGTTCTGCCCAAGGGCCACAACATTACAGGGAACATCTAGCCCGAGGACTACATGACCGTTGACCTTGATATTAACCCACCAGAGGCTGGACAGCAAGAGCACCGAGCTGTCCATCAAAATCCTCGCTCCCCCTCCCACAGTCCAGGGCTGTTCTTGGAAAGTGGCTGCCCAGCCACGACCTCTTCTCCCAGATGCCTTTGCGTCCAGGTGCCGTTGTCCGAAGCAAGGGGACTGAGCCCCGGTGATGAGTACCATTTTGGGGCCAGGACGGTTCGGAAGCAGGTGTGTCCTCTCCACTCAGAGCTGGTCACCAGCAGATGACCCTGACCACCATCGCGATGGGACTCTGAAGGACCGTGTTGGGTTTTTTCCCCCTTGATTAGGAACCTTGTTTTCCTAGAGCACTTTCATTGAATAAGCCCGTGTATCTGCTTGTTTGCTTGTTGTCAGTTCCTCCAGCTAGAATGGAAGCCCCATGAGAAAGCACCTAGCCAGCCTGATTCCCAACACTATCTGTACCTCCTAGAACAGTCCCCGCATAGAGTAGAAGCTCAATATTTGTACTTCGTTGAATGACCAAGTCAGAGACTGACGATGAAAGTGCCTGATGAATTAACCCCCAAATAAATATTCTCTTCTTCAGAAAAGCTTATTCAATGAAAGTTTCTTTTCCCCCTGTGGTTACATTTGATTAAGAAATATATTTTTGCAATTATAACTGAATTTTTCCAATCTGTATTTTATATCAGACAACTAGACTCTAGGAAAACATAAGGTTCCTAATCAAGGGGAAAAAAAGTACAACCTTAAACACAAGTCATGAATTTTATGCATGGTTTCTGCAGCTAATTACCGTTTTCCCTGTTCTTAAAGCTACAGTATCTTCTTGGTAGCACCTACCACAGTGTTATGCACACATTCAAAATTCAAAAAAATATCTAGTCAAGGATGAGGAGACAGTGTTTGTGATCTGTGGGTTTGGGTCTGGCTGAGGAGTCCAAAATATACTGCTTATCACCACCTCCAGGAAGTCTTTCCTGATTGTCACCACCTCCAGGAAGTCTTTCCTGATTGTCCCAGGCAGGATTGAGCTTTTTCCTTCTCTGCTCTCATAGCACTATTTCTTTGACTCTATAACCACTGATATCTAACACCAATGAGGTATTTAATAGGCACTCCGTTAAACAGATGCATGAATGAATAAAATTATATAAGAAAAAGCCGTATGAATTGGGACAAGCTTTGGAAATCACCTAGCCAATGTTGCCCAAAATTTAGTGACTTGCATCTCCCATCACAAGTTTGGGCATACTATTAATTCTTACGTGTTTCTTTAAGTCCATCTTTCTACTTAGATGCATTTATATTTTAAGAAAACTACGCATCACAATCAGTGGAAAACCGGTATGGCTCGCCCTAAGTAGCAAGCGATCCTCACCACTCCAAAAACCAGTGAAAACTAAATAAAAACCTAGCTTGTCTTAATGGCTGAATTGTGCGCCCCCCACCCCCAATTCCTGTTGAAGTCTTTTTTTTTTTTTTTTAAAGATTTTATTTATTTGACAGAGAGAAACACAGCAAGAGAGGGAACACAAGCAGAGGGAATGGTAGCAGGAGAAGCAGGCTTCCCGCTGAGCAGGGAGCCCAATGTGGGGCTCGATCCCAGGACCCTGGGATCATGACCCGAGCCGAAGGCAGACGCTTAACGACTGAGCCACCCAGGTGCCCCTCCTGTTGAAGTCTTAACCAGTAGTACCTCAGGCTATGATTTGGGGATAGGACCTTAGAGGTAATGAAGTTAAAGTCAGGTTGTTAAGGTGCCCCCGGTCCAATATGACTGATGTCCTTGTAAGGAAGGATTACAATACAGAGACACCAGACATGTGCACCATAGAGAAATGAGCAATGAACACAAAATAAGAAGACGAGCCAAGGAGTGAGCCCTCAGAAGAAACCAAGCCGACCAACACCTTGATTTTGGACTTCCAGCCTCCAGAACCCTGAGATAATGTTGGTTGTCTAAGCCTGCTGGGATGTGGTACCTTGTTACAGCAGCTGAAGCCGACTAACACACCTCCTATTACTGCCTGGGAGGGACAATGAGCCCAAAGTCTGAGCTCATTTGGTTGAAAAATGAGATTATAAAAGGAAGAGAAGAATAATTAAAGACCTACTACCACCAACTGAGACTTTCTCCTTGACAAAGAATTAAGTAGAAATGAAAAGGAAATGATTTTTATCCCTATAAGATTTGTGTTGGTCAAGCTGGAATATGCTGTACTAGAAATAATCTCAGTGTCTTAACACATCATCGGTTTCTGTCTCACACCTGCTATGTGTCCTGCATAGGTTGGCAGGAGGGACTCCCCCCACCAGGTCTCTCGGGGCCCCAGGCTGATGAAGGCTCCACCATCTGGGATATGTGGCACCTTCTGTCACCAGGTGTGAGGAGGAAAGTCTGGAGAATTCTGCATGGACTTTCTACCCTCTCAGACCATTGTGGCTGCTTGAGAATCACCAGCCAGGACTTAGCACAGGACCCCTACTAGCAAGAGGACCAGGCAATGTAAGCAAACAAACGGATTCTTCCAGGTGTGTTTCTGTCTCTTCCACAAGATGCTACTTAATATCATATTCTTGTCCTTAAAAATCCAGGGATGCATCTGTGTTTTGGAAAAGAAAAAAAAAGATCTGGGACAGTCTCTTAATTGCTTCGCTGAAATTCGGAGCATACGTGCGTATTTGGTGTTATACACCCTCTTCGCTGTGGGTTTGCAGCCAGAGATCTCTGATCTCTTCAGGTCTATACTGAAGCTCTTTCCACTCAGCCTTGGGAGCACAACATTGTAGCAACTAGAACAATTTGGATGTCTATTTTTAGCACAAGAACTTTGTCTTGTTTATAACCGGAAAAGAACTGGAAGGCAGCTTGTCCCATTTAACGTTTCATCTGGAACATGGGGAGACCTTTCCCACTCATGTTCGAGGCAACTACATCTGCAGAATCAATGAGAACGTATGATTGCTCAGTGTTGTCTGGTTAGCATCCAATTATGTACAGTGTATTTATTTTAAATTTAGAAGATGCACACAAGAGATTTCCAGGAACAAAATGAGAAGAAATTGGCAGTGCACTGAATGGAAAAAATTAATGACTTGAATTATACAGCCTGTGAATCAAAGCCGACAAGACGGGGAGCGAAGGGGAGACAGGAGGGTGCACTCATTCACGCTCTAGTCTGCCGACGGTCCTGAGTGGTACCTGAGAAGTGTCACCCTCCACGCAACTGTCACATCCTTTATCTTCACGGTGAGGCTGGGCTTTTTGAATCACGAATGTGCCACAGTTTCAGGAGTACCAGAGTATTGCCCCTAAACAGACTTCCATAGCAAACTTCCTTTTCGGGAATGGATTCAGCCCTTAAGGGTAAGTGAATCCCGTTGTTGACTCCACAGGGCAAGAGGGAGATGGGGAGTGAGGAGAGCCTGAGTAAAGAAGCCCAGAGTGGGGCTTTGGACATTTCTGCTGTCCAAGCAATCGGTATTTGTACCGATGGAAGCAATCGGTATTTGTTGGGCTCCTACTCTGTCCTGCACCTGTTATGTGTCAGGGACCTTCGCACATGTCCCATTTATTCCTTGGGATTATCGCTGAGTTTATGCCCTGGGTTGAACTGTAACCCCTCAAAATTCATACATTGAAACCCTGGCCCCTAATACCTCAGAATATGATCTTTCTTGGGCATAGGGTCATTGCAGAAGTCATCGGTTGAGATGAGGTCCTCCTCGAGTCAGGGGGGCCCCAAATACAATATGACTGATGTCCTGATAAAAAGAAATTTGGAGACCAACACACACACACACACACACACACACACACACACACACACACACAAGGAAGGTGCCATTTGAATGAAGGCGGGGATGGGAGCGATGCTTCTAGAAGCCAAGGATGCCAGAGATTGCCAGGAAACCCCGCAGAAGCTAGAGGGACACATGGAACAGCTTCTCCCCCACAACCCACTGAGGAGGAACCTACCAGCCAACACCTTGATCTCAGATTTCGGGGGCCCAGAGCCGAGAGACAATAAAGGCCATTGATTAAGCCCTCGGTCCCTGGTCCGTCATTCTGGCAGCCCCAGCAAATTACTACAACGTGCTGCCGAGGCAGAGGGCCACTGGGCCCGTCCGAGTCTAAATACTGTTTTCGAGGACAGGGTCGGTACACGTCTCGGCGTGTCTCAAGGTTTCTCCACCTTTTCTAGAGGAGGAAACTGAGGCCCCGAGGTTAGACTGCCGTGTCCAAGGGTTCAGAGCCAGAGAGCTTCGGGCAGGGGCAGATTTTTCCGTGCTTTTTAACTGTTAGATCATGATTCTTTTCTTCGTTAGCTCAGATTTCAGAAGGTTGAAGCCCGCCTCTTGGATTCGTGGTAAATCAGGAGTGGAATGCAAAAAAAAAAAAACGATGTCCCTGATCTCAAAGTGCCTGAAAGCTGTTCATGGGGCAAGGAGTTGGGAGGCTGGCACACTGTCCTCTCAACGACCCCTTGGCCATACAGACAGAGACCACGTAGGGTGAAGCCGGAGCCCCCAGGGCTGGGAGCCCTCTCGGGAGGGCTGGCTGCTGGCTTTGCACCCCGTTACCTTCATGGATCCATCAGACTCACCGTGTCTTTTGTCATTTGTCCTGTGCCTTTGGTCTTAGATTCCCGTATTACACATGAGAAAAGAGACTCGGATGCTGTGCAGTGGTTGGGGGACTGTGACCTGAGCCCCAGCCTGGCAGACACCGAGGCTGAGCTGCATACACAGACTGTGCCCGCCCCCCAGAGCCCTCGGTGCGCTCTCCTGCCAGGCCTCCCCTCTCCGGGGCTCAATCTTGGGCTTCCTGGCCCTCTTACCTCTTACCCATCCTTTCTGCAGTTCCCTCTGGACTTCAGTGACAGGTGTACGTGTGAATTGTATCAGAGACAGCAGAAGCCATGTTTTAACCATCGAAGACACGTAAAAGGCAGATGGAAAAGTCAGTTTTCATCAGACCCTCTGATGACCGTCACCTCCAAAATAGGTGTGGGTTTGGGGAAAGGGTTTTGGAGAGATGGGGGCAAGGTTTCTTCTCATCTTAAATCTGGTGAAAGAGGCTCCAGTGTCCACTGGGAGGGCTTGGGATGAGCCTCTGAGCTGGGGGGCGTGGTGGACTGCTGGCATAGACGCGCGCCCAAGAGAGCCGGGCTATCAGAAGGAGCTGTGCTCTCACCTGACCAAGGTGCCGGTGTCCCATGGACCACAGGTGGGCCGGGTGAACAAGTCACACCCTCTCCCCTCACTTCTGTCCACTCTGCGTTCGTTCGGCTTGAACTGGTCACAGTTTGCTAAGCACCTTGGGCTCTCTGTGACCCCAGGCTGCTGCACATGCTGCTCCCCACTCCTGCATATCCTGCCTCACCCTTCTTGCTGGCCAACTCGAATCAGGCCTTCACTCTGAAGTTGAGAGAGCACTTTCCCTGGGCCCCCAAAACTGGATCAGCTTTCCCTCCCAGGCTCATTGGGATTCAAGCCTTCCCACTTTCGAAGGCTCCTGCACCAGGCTGAGCACTCGTTAGGTGAGAAGAGTCTGGTTCACACCTTCCTCCTAGAGCCCACACAAGGTCTCTCTCCATCTACAGCATCCACTCAGTGAATGAATGAATGGGAGCCCAAGGTGCTCCTGGGCAGGGTCGTCTGGAGGTAGTGGCGCCCTAAGTGGGCTGTGGGCTGGTGGTCCCTTCTCAGTCCGGTTGACCCCCGGCCATGTGATGTGTGAGCAGCTCCAAACAGCAGGAAGGGAGGAGGGCAGGGGGATGTGTCCCCCTGCTAAGCCTTGCCACAGATTCGGGGGAGGGCATTCGTTTTGGGAGTGTTTCAGTGATTGGGAAGTAACGTAGAAGTGTGGTGTGGCCAACAGAAAGAAAACAATCATTCTGTTTGCCCCCACTTACTAATGGGGTGTCTGGAAGAAGTTCCATCCCCTCCCTGAGCCTTCATTTCCTCAGTGAGAAATGGCCATCACCACACACCCTCCTCCTGGCTTCTGACCAGGCGGTTACACACACGGAAATACTGTGAGGCTGTCCAGTCACAAAAGGGAGCCAGGGCTAACTCGTTCTTTCTGGGCCACTGCTGTGACAAGGCGGTGTCAACCTGGGACAGGCAGGTCAACCTGTCCCTCTCAGAGACCTCAGGAGATGGATTCATTCCTAACCGGGCTCTGGGGTTCATGGGAGACACCGAGATAAACAATTTCGGTCTTCAAGGGACTTATAATGAAGTAAGGGAGTTAAGACCTTTAGTGGCTACTTAAATGTACTACTAATACATGACCTTGATGTCTACTGTCATCTCCTAGCCTTTTAAAACCTAAATAAGACTGGCTGAAAGCTCATAGACAGTCTTCCATGCAAGTCCCAAACCGTCCCCAGGATTTGTGAGGAGTCCTGGGAGGGTCACAGGTCAGCTTTGCGTTCCGGCCACGATTTCAGGACCAGCTCCCTGTCCCTCCTTGTTCGCTACCTCAGTGAACCTGACACGGGGGGATCCCGGATTCCTCTCCCAAATCCCAACTTGGACAGTGCCGTGCTCGCCTGCGCATGTGCAGGTGTGTGTGTGTGTGTGTGTGT
>JAQQSY010007439.1:0-10457 GCA_028646535.1 Procyon lotor
GTACTTAAACATTCATGAACTTTTACAAGCACGATCTGAGAACAGTGGGGTTGGGAGGCTCCCAGGTAAGTGACAGCAGGACTTGAGGAACAGTTGGTACTGGAGTACACACAAGCGTGCACAGTTTGTCCAAGGTTCTCGCCTATAAAGGTGATAAGGCCTTATCAGAGAACTTATGATACTGGGAAGATTTTTCTTTTTTAGATGAAGATACCTGGGCGTGTTAGAAGCCAAAGAAGAAAGAGCCGACAGACAGAAGGGATGACCTGGAGAGGCCTGTTGAGCCTCGAGGGGAGCTGTGCTTGGAGAGGAGGGACACCTCTTCCAGCGAGAAAAAGGTATATAAGACTGGCTGCCATAAAGGTAGGCTTCTCTATATCAAGTGGGACCTTGAAGAAAATTTCTGCCTCTGCCTTCTTTTTCTGTGAACTAGGAACCAAAGTCATGTGCTGAATGTGAGGTCATAGCTAGACGAGTACAGAAACAAAGAAGCAGGCAGCTGAACTGACAAAGGACTGAAGTTCTCAGGGTACCCGAGAGAAGGATGATAAGGGAAAATAGACACCTAAGAATGAAATCTAGGCAGGCTGTGGCAGGAAAAGAAGCCAGGAGAGGGAGCTGATGAGATGAAGAAAAAAATGCACGGCTCAAGGGAACAAGAATTATGTGATCACAAGGGTAATTAAAGAATTGGGGCTGGAAAAGAAGTTGAGTACAGATCATGGAGAGAGGTGTTGAGCTGATTTTAAAAGTGGAACAGTTCTAGTTAAAAACAAGGCCTGAGATGGAGAGATAGGAGTCAGATACTGAAATATATGGAGGTGACCTTGGCTGTGCCAGTAGAACTGGAAGACCACAGTATTTGACAGCTCATAGGCATGAACCCCGAATTCACCCAGGACTGTAGGTATCAGGGGTGTACACTATTTGATTCTGCAGTTTTTGGCACATTCTTATCTATATAAGGGTATTAACAAATAATTTCTGATGTCAAGTAATCTATTACTCATGATTACTCATGATTGCCGAATTAAAAATCCTACACTAGTTTTCATATCACAATGAACTCAAGTAAAAGATTATCGATGATTCAGTAGCTAAAAGACAGGCCCTTTTGGGATGCCTGGGTGGCTCAGTTGGTTAAGCGGCTGCCTTCGGCTCAGGTCATGATCCCAGGGTGCTGGGATCGAGTCCCACATCGGGCTCCTTGCTCAGCAGGGAGCCTGCTTCACCCTCTGCTTCTGCCTGCCTCTCTGCCTACTTGTGATCTCTCTCTCTCTCTCTCTGACAAAAAAAAAAAAAAAAAAAAAAAGACAGGCCCTTTCAAAACAGCTATATTTGCTCCTTAAAGCAGAGTAAAAGTGTTTAATTGTGGAATTAAAGCACAGAAGAGGAAATAATTTTCTCCAAGATCATAAGCTCATTAGCATGAGAATCAGGTTTAGATCCCATAATTCCTAACTCCTAATGCCTAGCACTTGGCAATTTAACGTACCACCTTTCAGTAAGAGGACAGTCTTAGAAGTTCCACAGTCCACGAAAGAGAAATATTTTACCGTTTCAGCCATTTTTTCTGCTGGGGTGCTGCAGAATTCAACCGTTGATGGTATCTTTCTTTGACTGCTAGTGCCAACATTTCCCAGAAGATGAGCATTTACTGCTTTTGCCAACTTGTGATTTGTTAATGCTAGTTCTGCTGTGGTGTAAGGCTGTGTACTAGGGTAGTAAGTTTGCTCTCTTCCCCACTGCAAGGACACCAGGAGCTCCTCCAATAATCTGCAGAGAACACACAGGAACACTGAATATTAATAAGAGGATAAAACATGAAAATCAAAAATACTCAATAAATGAGAAACCTGAAATTCTTCAGAAATCACACAGTATCTTTCTCCTATATCTTTTTCTCAGAGTTCAATAAATTGGGAATTCTGGTAAAATAAGACTACAGAAAGCATTTATATATTTATCAGGTAATTATCTGGAAGTCATTCAACAAACGTACTTTTGACTGAGGCACCCAGGTGCCCCAAACAGTACTTTTTTTTTAGTTCTCATATTTTAGTACAGGTAAAATATACTAGTATACTCATCTAGTAGTACTATGACTATTGATCTGACTTGTGTGTCTATTATTTGTTTTTTCATGAGTTACATTAATGGATTTTTGAACAATAAGTCAACTTATAATTCGTAGGATAAAATGTACTTGGCCATGATGTATAAGAATATATATATATTCTTTTTATATATTGTTGTATTAGGACTTTTGCATCTATGTTCATTGGAAATACCAGTCTGTAGCTTTCTTGTAATATCTTTGTCTGGTTTTGGTATCAAGATAATGCTGCCTCATAAAGTCAGTTGGAAATTATTCCCTTTTCTTGTTCTCTAGAAGACTTTGTGTAAATTTGGCTTTATTTCTTCCTCAGTTGTTTGCTAGTATTCTTCAGTGAATCCATTTACACCTGGAGTTTTCTTTATTGGAAGGTTTTTAACTAAAAATTCAGTCGCTTTAATAGGTTAGGGCTATTCAGGCTATTTATCTTGAGTACTCTTTGGTAGTTTAGTATCTTTTAAGGACTCTTTCCACTTCATTTAAGTTGTTGAATTTATTGGCACAGAGTTGTTCATAATATCCCCTTAACATCTTTTTCTCTCTATAGAATCTAAGTAATATAACACTTTCCTCATTCCTGATACTGGTATTGTGTGTGTTTTTTTTTTTCCCTGATCATACTGTGTAGAAGTTTCTTAACTTTTTTTTTTTAGATTTTATTTTTATTTATTTGATATATATAGAGAGATCATAGGTAGGCAGAGAGGCAGGCAGAGAGAGAGAGAGAGAGCGGGAAGCAGGCTCCCTGCTGAGCAGAGAGCCCGATGAGGGGCTCGATCCCAGGACCCTGAGACCTAAGCCAAAGGCAGAGGCTTTAACCCATTAAGCCACCCAGGTGCCCCAGAAGTTTGTTAAATTTATCTCTTCAAAGAACTAGCATTTGGCTTTCTATTTCATTTATTTTTTCTCCCATTCTTATTATTTTCTTTTGTCTGCTTAATTTGCTCTTTGCGTTTCTTGAAGAGGAAGCTTATATTACCAACTGGACCTTTCTTCTTTTCTACAATGAGCATTTATTTATTTTATTTTTTAAAGATTTTATTTATTTATTTGACAGATAGAGATCACAAGTAGGCAGAGAGGCAGACAGAGAAAAGGAGGGAAGCAGGCTCCCTGACAAGCAGAGAACCCGATACGGGGCTCGACCCCAGGACCCTGGGATCATGACCTGAGCTGAAGGCAGAGGCCTTAACCCACTGAGCCACCCAGGCGCCCCTACAATGAGCATTTAAAGCTATAAATTTCCCTCTAAACACTGCTTTAGTTGCCTCCCATGAAATATGATATTTTGATATACAGTTTACCCTTGAACAAAATGGGTTTGAACTATGTGGGTCCACTTAAAGCCTGATTTTTTTTTTTGATAAATACAGTATAGTACTGTAGATTTATTTTCTCTTATGATTTTATTTTACTTTATTTTTCTCTTATGATCTTAGTAACAATTTATTTTCTGTAGCTTCCTTTATTCTAAGAATGCAGAACATAATATATATATATATAATAATATAATATGCAGAACATATAAAATACGTGTTAATCAACTATTTATATTATTGGTAAGACTTGGTCAAGAGTAGCTATAAGTAGGTACGTTTTTGGGGGAGTCAAAGTTATACAAGGATTTTTAACTGCATAGGGGGTCAGTCTCTCCAACCCCTATGTTGTTCAAGGGTCATCTGTAGTATGTTTTCATTCTTATAATTTCCCCTGTGATTTCTTTGACTTTTACTATTTGATTTATAATAAATCAGTTATAGTCCGTGACTTATAATGGTTTGATGATTTTTTGACTAGTGATGGTGTGAAAGTGCTTAACATTTAATAACAACAGCACTTTGAATTTCCATCTATTTCTGGTCTAGCAGTATGCAGTACCATCTCTCTCACATTGCTGCCCAATAGAAGCGAGCCACAGCTCCTGGTGAGCTACATGATCATGATGGTCAACAACCAGTACAACAGTTTTGTCCTTTTGCAACCATTCTGTTTTTCACTTTCAGAGCAGTGTTCAATTACTGAGATACTCAACACTGTGATAGAATAGGCTTTGTATTAGATGATTTTTCCCAAGTTCAGGCTAACGTAAGGAGCATGTTTAAGGCAGGCTAGGCTAAGCCATGATGTAGGTTAGGTGTATTGAATTACTTTTTGACTTATTTTCAACTTACAATGAGTTTATTGGGCTGCAACCCCATTATAAGTCGAGGAAGATCTGTATATAGAAGTACAAAGCACTTTTAAGGAAGAACATCAATTTTCATCGTTCTGGAGCACATAAATGTAAACTCTAATACTGCAGAATAGTCCTGAAAAAGATCTCCTTCCAAAAGAAAGATAGGTATATTTTTTGGCTCCTACCAAAAATTATACAAAACTGCTACAACTATAACCAAAAACTACTTTTAAACCCAGAGATTTCTCCTATTATAGCTATAATTAATTATCTCTCAATTAAGAATGTAAGAAACATATAGTCTTATTTTTTTAGTCTTCTTCCTTCCCTGGGCATCTATTTTAAAATGCCACTTGAAGAGGGGTACCTGGGTGGCTCAGTCAGTTAAGTGGCTGTCTTTGGCTCGGGTCATGATCCCAGGGTCCTGGGATTGAGCCCCACATCAGGCTCCCTGCTCAGCGGAGAGCCTGCTTCTCCCAGTCCCTCTCCCTCTGCCTGCTGCTCCACCCACCTGTACTCTCTACCTCTGTGTCAAATAAATAAAACCTTTTTTTAAAAAAATAATAACAAAAAATAAAATGCTACTCGAAGAATATGCTTGAAGAATGCAGAAACACTAAAGAACTATAACTTATATAATTTATATTTATAATTATAAAATTGCAAGAGAAATAAGAGTTCATAATGTAAACAAATGCCATACTTCTGGGTAGCTATCATTTCCTGACGAAACTGTTCCCGTTCACTCAGGAGATCTTGAATAGCACTCTGGGCATCGCGATTTTGACGCTGCAAACCTGCTCTGGAATTGGTTAACTCATCTGCCATCACCCTGGAAAAGATGAAAATATCACATATAAATTCTCTGATGATAACACACCATAAAGAAGTTAAAATACCAACTTCATTTTCAAAAGCTTACAAAGAAGATTGAACACAGCCAAGTTACTTCTCTGTTTTTAAATCTTCACTAAAAAGCATTTAAAATGTTTATGAACTTAGAACATATTGAAGGGATTTAAAAAATATTTGTTCACAAAATGACAAAGGAAAAGTTATTTAACTTTCCTAGAGAGTGACCTTTGGAATGTACCTCATACTTACTCCAGATTGGTCAAATTTTGAAAAAATTAGCATTAATTAAATGTTTTTAAATACAGGAAATTTTTTTTTTCTTTAAATTAATTTTTATTAACATATAATGTATTATTTGCCCCAGGGTACATGTCTGTGAATCTTCAGGCTTACACATTTCACAGCACTTAACAGCACATACCCTCCCCATTGTCCACACCCCAGCCACCCTATCCCTACCCCCCCCCCACCCACCCTTAGTTCATTTCTTGAGTCTGGGAGTCTCTTATGGTTTGTCTCCCTCCCCATCCCTTCCTAAATACAGGAAATTTTAGAGGAAACAAAAAAGAGTTGCTTTCTTATCATTCAGTTTCCTTCTTGTCCTTAGAAAAATATTAAATAATATAGAAAGGCTTATATAAAAGGGAAACTAAGTCTTTCCTCCAGTCCAGCATCCTCATCCTTCTTTTATAACCCATAAAATAACCAATAAAGTTTCTTATGTATTTCTCTAGAAAAAAAATTTATGGATACGTCAACATAAAAGTATATGTTAAAAATAAGTATACCCATTTTATTTACAAAAAAGGGATTATTTAATACAAAATTTTCTATGCCTTGCTTTTGTAATCTAATAATCTTGGTTTTTTTTTTTTATATTAGAACATATAGAGTTATCCCTCTTTTTAAAAAAACAACAGCTTCATGTTTTCTTCTGATTGGATGTTTCAAAATTTATTTAACCAGTTCTCTATTAACAGAATTGAAGCAAAGTTTTAAAGTATGATTATTCAGCTGAAAATCTTAAAACTAAAATTAAAGTCTCAGACCATAGTGATTACTGACCAAAGATTAAATCAGGTAAAGTATCTTTAAAGCTGAGTTTAAGTTTTATTGCCCTTAGAATGTTACTACCAGCATTGATAAAGATGTTAAAAAAGTTACATATTGCAATAATATGTATGACATGGCATGATTTGCTTCTTAAAATGTTCAGTGAGCATGAACTTTCATTCTAAGTCAGTAAACAGTACATTCATTTCTATGACATGGATGATCCTATATAAGCACAATTAGAAAACAAAGACTTTAAGAGAGTAATAAATCACTGGAAAGTATCACAGACAGTAAGATATGAAGAAATACTTTCCTACAAATTTATTCATCACAATCAGTGATTCTTAAAGTATAGACTGGAAGCGTCTGGTGTTACGTAAGAAAACTTTAAATCCACAGTTACTAAACTATGTGCGGAGTATGTGGCTAAGCACTGGAAATACAAAGATACCCAAGCCCTATTCTCCAGTCAGAGCTGGAAGGAAGGGGATAAATAGACCCCAAATCACAATATATAGCAGAGTTTCCCAAATACCAGTGTACCCATGGGCCTAGGTGAGGGCTCTGGGGGTTTCAGCTCTGTATCTACTATACCATACAAATAATTTCATTTTCTGTTTGTGCATGGACAGAAAAAGGTTAGGAAGTTCTCTTATATAGTTAATGCAGTTAAAAGAGCTATGAGAAACAATATTTGGAGGAGAAACAATATTTGAGTTTTCCAGACAGAAGGGGGAAAATAGTTTTTTATTTTATTTTATTATTTACAAGAGGTCTGAGTTTAATTTTGTTTCTTAAACGCTGTAGTAGTAGTGATTTCCACTATACAGGAGTAACCTAGAATTCTGGAATGAGGGAGAATCCGAAAATCACTTTTCCATTTAGGGAGACTCTGTGACTATCCAAAGGACAGTCCATACATACTTATAAATGTATGAAGTACTTTGACAATCATAATCCCAAATTCTCACACTACCATTTACTTATTTGGGTTATGGTAAAAAATCTGAGAGAGAAAACGTTAGGAAATGAAATATTATTTAAAACAGAAAATACCTGCTTGCGAGGAATTTACTCCGCCATACATCACATTGTATTGACATACGTTCTAGCTGTTCAGAAAGTTGAGCTGTGTTTTGACCTAGGGCTTCATTTTCTAAAATAAGCTGATTTTTCTCACGGGCTAGACGTTCAAAATGGTACTGAAGATCATCTCCAACAGAAGCCACTAGCAACTTTTTTAACTCTCGATTGACCTAGGAGAAAATATGATCGTTAAAACCAGCTTAAAGTAATGTCAGTGACTTTAATGTAGCAAAATGAAAAAAGAGAAACCGTGCTTCATGTATATGGACCTCCATTACTTAAAGTGTGTATCAAAAAGCAATAGCACACATATAAGTGTCATAATCTATATAATCCATCTCTGTCTACATATCTTATAGTCCATGTGATTATAAACTGAGCCTCTTCTAGTAAGAGTACCAACCATTATCACCGAAGTTACAAATTGCTTCCAGTCAACACTTGAAGGCAAAAAATTAGAAAACCAAACCAATAAATTTTGCCAAAAAATATGACAGAGAATATTTGGTGTTTTTTCAGAGTTTAAAAATTAATTTCTTTGTGCCACAGGATTTTTTTTTTTTGAGAGAGAGAGAAAGAGACAGTATGAGCAGGGAGGGGCAGAGGGAAAAAGAATCTTAAGTGCTTGCTCTCAAGGCCCTGAGATCATGACCTATGCCAAAATAAAGAGTCCCATGCTTAACCAACAGCCACCCACGCACCCCTGTGCCATAGGTTTTCAAGAATTTAAGCAAAGGAAGCAATTTAGGCTATCTATAAGCATGTTTTTTATTTTATCAAAAATGTGAAAAATTAAAATGTAAATGTCCAAGAATAGGTATTGATATATGGTGCAGCAATAGAAGAACAATGTTGGTATTAAAAATGATAATCTAATAGAATATTCTGTGACAGGAAAATATTTAAAAAAAGGCAAAAATGAACTCAGTGTGTATAATTATGTATTTATAGCTAGATGGTACAATTATAGGTGGTACTATTTTCATTTTTTATATTTTCTAAAATATTCACAAGTATATATTTTTATAACTATAAATTAGTTATTTAAAAATATTAAAGACATATTTGGATAAGAACCACTAACTATAGTGTCACTTATAAAGATAACATCTAGGGGCACCTGGATGGCTCAATGGGTTAAAGCTTCTGCCTTCGGCTCAGGTCATGATCTCAGGGTCCTGGGATGGAGCCCC
Organism: Procyon lotor; assembly: GCA_028646535.1. Taxonomy (NCBI): domain Eukaryota; kingdom Metazoa; phylum Chordata; class Mammalia; order Carnivora; family Procyonidae; genus Procyon; species Procyon lotor. The sequence goes on from JAQQSY010007439.1 coordinate 8,483, forward strand.
GCATCGGGCTCTCTGCTCAGCAGGGAGCCTGCTTCCCCTTCTCCCTCTGCCTGCCTCTTTGCCTACTATCTCTTTCTGTCAAATAAATAAATAAAATCTTAAAAAAAAATCTAGCAAAAAGATGAAGGGTCTAATATAGAAACAAAGGGTGAGGAGTAAGGCAATGTTTACCAACATGTAAAGATGAAAGAAACACAGCCAAGCACTATAGATCATTTTCCATTTACAGTGAAGATACCAATGCTTACACAACAGTTCCCTTTATCCCAACTATTATGTGTGCATAAGCAAAAATACTTGGAACTTATGGATCCTTAGAACAGGAATTGTTAACTAGTCAACTTCAAAGTCTGACTTGGGTCTGGAATTTTATAACTATGACTTCCTTGACAGCTTAGAGGCGGCCTTGTCCAAAGCACCTCATACTTCCATCTTGAACTTTAGAGGAAAGGTTCCTGACATACACTAGTTCTACTAGAGGTGCTGAGAGAGGAAGAAATTTAAAAGGAAACTTTTTAGAGAAACAAACAGCCAAAATAAATGACATTCCAAGAGGAAATACCTCAGCTTTCTGAGGAAAGCCTCAGTTTTCTAACGTAGGCTTAGAAGGTCTAGATGTAAAGAGCAGTGATCATTAAAGCTACTTGTTCTTACCTCTGTCTGTACTCTAAGCTGGTTTGAAAGACCTTCTTTGTCCTGTAGTAACCTCCTTTCAGAGTTCTTGAGCTTTTCCAATATATTCTTTACCTCTGATAGTTCCTTTCTGGGTTCTACAGGTCCTTCTGATTGACCAAGGAGTTCTCTGTGATGTCCCAGAGATTTCACCTTTGCATTTTTGTTGGGGATGTCATGGGTTATAGCAGCTTTGGGAACTAATATTCTTATGGCTTCAATTTCCACTGCTTTTTCAGTGAGAATCTTCCCCAGCTGGAGGACTCCTGGGCTCTCGCCTGGAACGGCTTTCTTCCGTGGATTCTGAAGGATGTGATGCTTTATGGGCTGGACTCCAGAGGTAACTTCAACAGATTTAGGTGGCTCCTCAGTTTCCATTCCATCTCCTGCTCCTCGGACTGGGGTTGGAGTAAGGGTGACTATGCAAGGGAAGGCGAAACATAAGCTACTTGCTAAAAAGAAATGCCAAGGAAAATGCCAAGACATACTTTATCCTACATTCAGAATTACTGGCTCTAAAAAGAATACAAAAATTCAGAGTAAAAGTTAATTTTCAAAACAATCAGATGTCAATAAAAGATGGAAAAAGTCTTAACAGGTTTGATCTTAGGTAAATGGTTTCTCTCTTGACTTTTACTTCCTAGTATGACCCTGGGTAAATGATTGAACCCTCCACGAATCTCTACTTCATATTCTGTGAAACGGAGATAGTAACAACGGTGGTCCACGGTTGTGTTAGGAAAGGATGCAATAAGATCGAGCACTTGGGTGTGTATTCCTAAGGGAAGCCTTACTCGAACCTTTCCAGATTCATCTGGGTTCCCCATTCACATGCACCTGCAGCAGAGATTCTGTATTTCTCCTTTTTTTCTATCTATCAAAATCATAAACTGACTTTTTTCCCCCAGCATAACTAGTTATGCAGTCTGTGCTTCCTCTAGGATATAAGTCCCATGAGAGTAGGGATAAGTAATGTGCCTTACAACTAGCACTGTTTAGCTGATAGATAATAAATGAATGATAACAAGGGGAGGGATCCAGGATGAGCATATATATTAATGGTTATGATGACAATCTTTGAGTGGCCACAGGCTGCAAACATGCAGTATGGTGCCTAATATTGACCAGACATTGTTTGGGGTAGTGGGGACGTCTATGTTCAAGAAATTACCATCTAATTTAGGAGCTAGGACATACATATAAAAAAATAACATGTATTACAGGGTAATAGAAAATAAGAGTGCAATATGTAGTACAAAACTTCTACCAGAATTTTTATTTCTACAGAAATATTAACTAAGAA
>JAQQSY010007440.1:0-10456 GCA_028646535.1 Procyon lotor
AAAAAAAAAAAAAAGTTGAAAATAGAGCTACCCTATGACCCAGCAATTGCACTACTGGATATTTACCCTAAAGATACAAATGTAGTGATCTAAAGGGGAACACGCACCTGAATGTTTATAGCAGCAATGTCCACAATAGTTAAACTATAGAAAGAACCTAGATGTCCATCAATACATGAATGGATAAAGATGATGTGGTATATATATATACAATGGAATACTATGCAGCCATCAAGAGAAACGAAATCTTGCCATTTGCAATGACGTGGATGGAAGTAGAGGGTATTATGCTAAGCGAAATAAGTCAGTCAAAGAAAGACAATTGTCACGTGATCTCTCTGATATGAAGAATTTGAGAGGCAGGGCGGGGGATCATGGGGAGGTGGGGGAGAGAAATAAAACAAGATGAGATGGGGAAGGAGATAAACCATAAGAGACTCCTAAACTCATGAAACAAACTGAGGGTGGCTGGGAGGTAGTGGGGTAGGGATAGGGTGGCTGGGTTATGGACATTGGGTAGGGTTATAGTAAGTGCTGTGAAATGTGTAAGCTGACAATTCACAGACATGTACCCTGAGGCAAATAATACATTTTATGTTAATTTAAAAAAATATTGAATCTAAAAAAGAAACGATGTTCATTGAGTTTCTTGCTTCTCTCACCTTCCTGTCCCTCCCACCTAAGGCCAAACCCACCAAGATCTTGCTCATACTTCATTCTTACATCAGTACTTCCTTTTTAAAAACTGCACAAAAACTTAAGAGTAATGCAAACATAGCATGGGCAGTATGGAAAACAATAGAACTAGTGCCTTCTTCGACCTGGATGCCATGATTTTTACTTATTTTAACAGCTGAGATACACTGTCCATTTAGGGGAATATGTGCTTGACCTTCACACCTAGGTCTTTCTCACAAAAACTAGGTTAGGCAGCATTAGTCTTGCATTTCTTTCAGTTGAAGACTCTATTACATCAATATTATTTATAATTATAACTTATAATATAATATAATATTTAATTATTTTATTAATTATATTAAAATAACTAAATTTATTAAATTAAATATAACTAAAATAATGTATTTTGATTAAATTTAATTAAATTAAAATTTTAATTAAAATATAATCAATTGTAATATTTATTATATAATATAATACATGCATAATATAATATTTATAATTATAGTTTATAATATATTTTTTATTTTTTTATTTTTTTCTCCCAATTATGTTTATTTTTTCAGTGTTACAAGATTAATTGTTCATGCGCCACACCCAGTGCTCCATGCAATACATGCCCTCCTCAATATCCACCACTTTTTAAAAAGATTTTATTTGACAGAGAGAGTACAAGTGGAGGGAGCAGGAGAAGAAGACTCCCTACTGAGCAGAAAGCCCGAAGTGAGGCTCAATCCCAGAACCCTGAGATCATGACCTGAGCCAAAAGATCACATTTTTGATGCTTTCAAACTGCTCAGAAGAGCCTCAGAAGTCCTTAGAAGTGCCTTGGGGTGGGTGCAGAATCTTGAACATGGGGTCTGAGCAATAGGCTTCTCTTCCATTCTGTACTTGGCGGCTTTTCAGGTTGGGTTTCTTCTGCTACAGAGTTTGAAATTCACTTAAATCTCCTAGAAGCACACCTTGGAAATACTAACCATAAATGTTAACCTTAATCAGCCTGGCACCAGGACAGGATATTGTAATAGAGGTTCAATATAATCTTTGCAAAAAATCAAACACACAGAAAAGTCACCATGGCAAATGTACACTGCAATCCATACCTCATGCCATATATAAAAATAAACTAAAAATGGATCACAGACCTAAATGTAAAATTATAATAGTTCTAGATAAAACATAGCAGAAAATCATTGTCACCTTAGATTAGACATGTATTTCTTACCTATGACACCGAAAATACAACACATCAAAGAAAAAATTGATAAAGTGGACTTGACCAAAATGAAAACTGTTCCTTTTTTTTTTTTTAAGATTTTATTTATTTATTTAACAAGGAGAGATCACAAGTAGGCAGAGAAGCAGGCGGAGAGAGAGGGGGAAGAAGGCTTCCTGCTGAGCAGAAAGCCCAATGTGGGACTGGATCCCAGGACCCTGAGATCACAACATGAGCCAAAGGCAGAGGCTTTAACCCACTGAGCCACCCAGGCACCCGAAAAACTGTTCTTAAAAGGTACTGTTAAGAAAATGAAGAGAAGCACAAATTGGGGGACAATATTTGAAAAACACATAAAGAACTCACTCAGAATATGTTAAAAAAAATCAAATTTAATAAAAAGAAAAAATAATCCAATAAAAAATTTGAGCCCACATTTCATCAAAGAAGATGATTTATGGACAAAACAGCATCTGATAAGATGCCCACCATCATTTATCACTAAAGAAGTACAAATTTAAACCACTATGAGATACCAATATGCTTATATTCAAATTTGTAAAATATACTGACAATATCAAAATGCAGAAATCTCGTGCATTGGTGCTGAAGGGCAAACCAGTGCAGCAACTTAAGAAAACAGTTGGGCAGTTTCCTAAGACATTAAACATTTATCTATAGCTAACTACCCAGGAGAAATGAAAACATGTATTCACACAAAAACTTGTATTTGAATATTTATAATGGCTTTATTCATAATAACCAAAACCTGAAAACAGCATAAATGTTCATTAAATGTTGAATGGGTGAACATTGTACAAGACGGCTGTGCAGTGGAATACAACTCAGCAATAAAAAAAGGATCAGCCTATTAATAGATACAACAACATGGATTTATTTCAAATGCATTCCTTAAGCAAAAGAATCCAGACTCAGAAAGTCTAAATATAATATAATTAAATATTCATATTTTAAATTTATATGGCATTCCGGAAAAAACAAAACTATATGGATACAAAACAAGTTGCAGGGGGAGGTTTGACTATAAGGGTTTGACAACAGAGGTACCTTTTGGGGCTAGAACTATTCCGTACATTGATTTTGTTATCAGTTACATGACTATGTGTATTTGTTGAAACTCCTGGAACTGTACAATAAGAAAGATACACTTTAGCATATGTAAATCATGCCTCGAAGAAAATTTATTCCTGTATAGGGCAACCAATGGTGAAGAAAACCCAGGTGACAATTAGTTGGACCTTCATCTGCATACAGGTAGATTTTCTATTTACAATTCCCTCAACTGTTACATAGCTAATTGCCTTTGACATAGATTTTAGGGGGCATCTAAAGTTTAAAAACAATAAAAGGTAGAGAAAAGTCTCTTAAAACCTAGGAAATAATACAGTAGAAATTTTGTATTTATACAACTTACACTTTATTTTTTTAAGGTTTTATTTATTTATTAAGAGAGCGTTAGAGAGAGCACAGAAGGAGGGAAAAGCAGACTCCCTGCTGAGCAGGGAGACAGACTGGGGCTCAATCCTAGGACCCCAAGATCATGACCCAAGCAGAAGGCAGATGCTTAACTGACTGAGCCACTCAGGTGCCCCTATAACATACACTTTATATTTAATCTGGTAAAGGTCCAGTTTATCAAGATCTTTTCTGACCCAGAAACTATGTTAGCCACCCATTCCCAATCAATATCCCTTGATGGGGGTTGGGGGTGTAAACATCCCTTCTATTTCTTCATCCAAGCAGAACATGAAAATATTAGGGCAGCACCGTGGCAAGACAGCAGGCATCTCTCTATGTCCATCTATGTGGGCGTCTTTTAGCCAACATTCTTCTTCAGTAATATCCTAATTCTGGAGAATAAAGGCAGAATCTGGGCTTCCATTACCCAAAGTTTAGTGCCATATGTTGGGCATCACTTTGTGTCTCAGACCCTAGCGTGGGGTACATTTAGGAGGAAATAAGAAATATTTAGCTGTAAAGAGCCATGATGTGTGCACCTACGTTACCCTCAAAAAGCTCAAGAAATCAATATTACTTTTTGAAATGATCATTCTTATTGTCAAAATTGTTTCCAAATAGAAAGCTTCCTAAAATGTAATCCTTAAAGCGTGACATTTTAAATATACATTTAACACTGTGAGCATCATTTAATTACAGGTGATGGGGAGGAGGAAGAATTAAAAATGTGGTTTTCCAAGCCCTGCAAAAACCCTCTATAGACTGGATCCTTATGAAAATGTCAGTTCTAAATATCACTTGACACATGTTTTTTTCCCAGGCTTTTTATTGGGAAGGAATTCAGGCACACCTTCTCCTCCAGACTGTCTTCCGTGGTGTGATAGGCCCCTGCAGACCTGTCAGTCATTTCCAACACAACACTCTGCTTTTTCCCCAAGATCCTCCAAAGAAGGACTAAATGTTTACTGCATTCATGTTAACATTTCACCTTTTCCACTGTTTGGCTTGGCTAATACCTTTTTAGACACAGTCAGTGATCCTGTTGTTCAATGATTTAGGCAGTCCCATGACCTCCTTCTTTTCCTTCCTGGTCATTTTACTGTACAATACAACTTGGTGTGGGGAAAGGTACACACATAACAAGGAAGGAGAAGAAACTAATCCCAGTTCCTTGCTTTCATTATAGATGTGTGTCCTGATAGATGTGCTGATGAGACAGGAAGAAGAATCTGGTGGCTCAGAAAAAGTTTGAGGATATGGATAAAATTGTTGGAGCAATCACCAATTCCCAGAGGGTTAATACACTAAATGCTTAGTTATCACACTTATAAAGGTTGATATGGGTTTGGACTGTCCTCCTCGACTTTTGTGTAACCATCACCTTCAAGATATATCCTGCACAGTTGTCACTGCATGGGAAGAAAGAGTGGGTGGCATATGAATATGTATGCATAGGTCCAGAAGTTGCTTAAATCACTTCAGTCCACATGGTACAATCAACAATCAATTGCAGATGTTGACATTTCTCCACTGAGAGATGGAGCTATATTTCCTCCCCTTGAAACTGGGTGAACACTTATAACTACTTCTACCAGTGAAACATGGTAGAAGTGACACTGCAAGACTTCCATGGCTGGGTTGTAAAGGGCAATATGGCTTTGGCTTGGCTCACTCTCCGTCTCTGAATGTTAATGCTTGGACTCCAGCTGCCATGTTGTGAGGAAGCCCAACCCACATGGAGAAGATACTCCAGCTGACAGCCCCAAATATTTTGATAGCCGAGAGCCAGGAGTAGCTTCCAGACCTCTAAGTGAGTGAACCTTCAGGCTTCTAGGGCAGGCCTTAAACATAATAGAGTGGAAATAAACCATCCTACTGTAACTGGGTGAATTAATGACCCACAAAAATTATAAGAAATAATAAATCATTGTTATTGTTTTAAGCCACTAAGTTTGTTGGTAACCTGTGAAGCAATACAGTGAATACCATGCTAGTCTCTGCCATGATTCCCCAGCTTCTCTGCACGCAGTTGTTCATCAGGATTCTCAGATCACCAGCTGAGAGAAAAAAACACCACAACCACTATTACTATTACCATCCTCATCAGCTATTGTATGAGTCAGGGTCTTTGCAGGAAGTGCAAATGCCACACTGAAAAGAAGAAATTATGGAGAGTTTTTAAAGGTGGTTAAGGTAGGGTTAAGCAAACTTATTTTTTGCTTAACCAGCGCTGACAACAATAGGGGGACATTACCATCCTAGGCCTCAAGGGGCAAGTTGGAGAGTGGCAACTAGAGTCCAGCAGGAGTTCTAACTACAGGGTAAGGGGATTAGTCCAGTAGGAGCTCTAATTAAACAAGGGTGGAGGGGAACTAGCTGAAAGTGATTGTGACCTCTAGAATGCAACCACTGTCAGACTGAAGCCCAGCAAAGACAGCTGGTGGAATAAATACCCAAACTCTCCTCTCACTCTGATTTTCTACTCATAGCTCCTATTGGCTGAATGCAAGAGGAAAACAAAAGGCAAAGGAGTCTGGCTGATGAAGTCCATAGGGATCGGTTTCCCAGGGGGCAGAATGAGATGACAAAGGTGGAGAGTAGACCCAGAGAGGGAATGGAAATATCCTGCACATTCACCGTCATCAACACCATCTTCGCCATCATTATCTTTATACTATTCAAAAGCAGTTACTACTTCTAGGTTTACAGAATAATTCCTTATACTTTTTCTTGTATCACCCTCAGAAGGTTACTCTTGCAGTATCCTCTGAATCTGACAGAAGGCCTGATACATAACTGATGCTGAGTTCAGTCCCATATATATCTTGGAATACTTAACTCTATTCAAGGCTCCAGGCTAGAAACATGGGTACAGAGAATAAAATTCCAAGATAAACATGTTAAATATCATTAGAAGGACACAAAGTTTTAGGAAGGCTTGATCTGAAAAGACTCACAGATGTGGTAGTATTCAAGTTTGACCTTCAGCAATGGGTAGATCTCAACAGGTGCACTTGGAAAGGAGAGTTTTCAGGTCCTGAGAACCACATGAAGAAAAGTTTAAGGTGGAGAAATAGAAAGTGTGCTCTGGTGACAGAAAAGATTCCCATGTTGCTAGGGCATAGAATTTATGGAGATTAAGATGAAATCTATGAAGTTGAAAGTGTTGAATTGTTATATTGTGATAAGTCCAGAAAATCAAGATGCATTGGTGCTGACACATTAGGCACAGCAGAGTCACTGATGGCTTTTGAGTAGAGAAAGTGTTCTAACTGCTCTTCAGGAATACCAAGTTTATAGCAGTGGGTGGAATAAATGAAGTAAGCACACACACGATGTGGAGAGATTACTTATGGGGCTACTGCCCTAGTTTCAGTAATGAAAAGCTTGCCCCAGGGGATGGTAGCAGAAGCAGAAAAAGAAGATGTGTGGCATCAGGCTGACAATGTGAAAACCAAAAGTAGACAATGGCTTTTCCTATAGCCAGTCCCAGCTGGGCACAAGGATACCATTTGCTCAACATTCACAAGTATTTACTGAGTGACTGCTTTGTGCCAAGTACTGCTCTGGACTTTATAAACACAGCAGGAAGGAAGAAAGATAAATCAGTCTCACTGTGTACCTGGATTCAAGAAGAGAAGGTAGTACCACTGACAGAAGAAGGGCAAATGCCCAGGTATGTTTTATAAAAATATGCAATGTTTTATAAAAAATGTTGGAGTACCAAAAGTTTTCTTTCAATTTCAACATTTAGCATATACATAAAGTAAGTTTAAAAATCATCTTTCAGGGGCACCTGGGTAGCTCTGATGATTGAGCAGCCAGCTCTTGGTTTCTGCTCAGGATATGATCTCAGGGTCGTGAGATCAAGCCTCCAGTCTGGCTCTGCGCTGACCATGGAGTCTGCTGGAGATTCTATCTCTCCCTGTCCCTCTGCCCCTCTACCTGCTTGCTAGTGCTCTCTCTCAAATAAATAAATAAATCTTTGGGGAAAAAAAGAAAGAAAAGAAATTACCTTTCAGAAAGCATTTGGAAAAGGGAACGGGAGCTTAAGTGAGATGTATTGGAGAAGTGAGAGGTAGAGGGCTTAGACTTGGGTGTCTATATGCAAAGATCCACACATCTTCCCCACACCCATCCACTCAGTCCTCCCTATGGGCCTCCACATCCACCTTGCCTAGGTTGGTGAGGGATGTCATCTAAACAATTCCAGTGCATGCAAACCAAAAGTGTGTCACACCTAGTGTGTCACACCTAGTAAACCAAAAAATACAAATACATAGCACACAAAAAGATGTTCAACATCACTAATTACCAGGGAAATGCAGATCAGAACCACAGTGAGATATCGCCTCACAACTGTCATATAGGCTATTACCAAAAAGACAAAAGTGAAAGTGTTGGTGAGGATGTAGAGAAAAGGGAACCTTTGTGCACAGTTGGTGGGAGTGCACATTGGTGCAGCAGCTATGGAAGACAATCTGGATGGGTTCTGGGATGGATCAAGCCCCTCACTGGGATCCCTGCTCAGCAGGGGAGTTTGCTTCTCCCTCTCCTACTCCCCTCACTTGTGTTACCTCTCTCATTATATTTCTGCAAATAAATAAAATCTTTTTTAAAAAACCTGAAATAGCATGACCATACTATCTAGCAATTCCAATATTTATGCAAAGAAAAGAAAAATGCCAATCCAAAGAGGTATATGCACTCCTATGCTGACTGTAGCATTATTTACAAAAGCCAAGACACAGAAACAATTCATGTCCACCAATAGACAGATGGATAAAGGAGATGTGGTGTATATAGCATGGGATATTACTCAGCAATAAAAAAGAAGGGTTTAGGCTAAGTGAAATAAGCCAGACAGAGAAAGACAAACACCATATGATTTCACTTTTATATGGAATTTTAAAACAAAACAAACAAACAAAACAAACAGAAACAGATTCATAGATAAAGGGAACAAATAGGTGGTTACCAAAAGAGAGAAGAGGGAAGGGCAGGTGAAGTAGGCAAAGGGCATTAGTAGTTACAAACTTCCAGTTATGAAAGAAAGAAAGAGAGAGAGAGAGAGAAAGAGAGAGGGAGGGAGGGAGAGAGGAAAGAGGGAAGGAAGGAAGGAAGGAAGGAAGGAAGGAAGGAAGGAAGGAAGGAAGGAAGGAAGGAAGGAAGGAAGGAAGGAAGGAAGAAAGGGAAAGAAAGACAAGTATTTGATCTCACGAGTGTACTTACTAGGGAAAAAATGGCAGACCTTTTGAAAGTGGTTATCTCCCAGAAAATCTGCTGACATGAGCAGGTATGTAGCCATCCTTACACCTGTGACTGTGAGGAGGGGGTTAGGTTTAGGATTGGATAAGGGGAAGAAGGTCATGAATGATTCACTTACTCAACCATCTTTATTGAACACCTTCTGTTCTCCACACTGCGCTGAGGACTGACAGTCATGAGATGAGTGAGAGAGCCTCAACTCTAAAATGTTTGTATTCTCCTCCAAGAAAGGGAAAAATATCTATAGATGAATTTAACAAATTAGGTCTTATAAGTTCCGAGGCCCAGCAACATGCTCACCTTTATTCAGGAAGGTGGGTATCCAAGTTCAGTTTATCTTCATTTTTAAATGGACGAGAGAGTTTGAACACTGGCTTAAGGCTGCAAGCCTTAGAGGACTGGCCAGCTTAGAGTGGTCTTTCCATTACATGCCAAGTTTAGGTTGGCTAGCCAAGCTAACAATTTCAGACTATGGAGACCCCATCTATGGCTTCCAGTAAGCTGAGTCTTGAAACATAGACGGGACTCAACCTTCAGAACTTCAGGTTCAGAACTGAGGGAAGATGTTGTCTCTGAGGATGTTAGTGTAGAGTCTGATAATTGAATAGAGGATATTGATAAAATAAATTGAGAATTTCATCTTGCAAGAGACAGGAACTCTCTGATGGCCTTGGTGAGTGCAGGAACAGAGAGGCTTGGGGATATTTTCCAGGCACCAAGCCACAGAGTGAAAGATGCTGGGAAACCCAGAAAGGAGGAAAAACAGAGGTTCCTGGATGTGAGTATTGGAGGTGAGGATGGAAGAGGAGATGAATGAGGGAGATGAGACATTACAAAGAAGAGCTGACAGTAAATATGGTGTCTCAAGAAAAACACGGAAGGGGAGGATGAGAGGAGGAATTCATTTTGTGGAAATATTGGGTATGAGGGAATGATGTCTAGGAATAACAGAAGAAATGTCTGACAAGCATCTGAAGAGGTGAGACTGAAGAACTCAGGAAGAAGGCAAGGCCAGAGGCTGGGTGGAGCATCCTCTCCACAAAGGTGATGGTGAGCAGGTGTAGCTTCTTAAATGGAAGAGTCAAGAGAAAGAAAAAACAGAGAGCTGAATCCTGGAGCCACAGAGGGGCTTCTGTGAATGAACAGCCTGATGATGAGCAGTGAGTTAAGGAAACAATTAGAGCAACATCAGAAGAAAATCACGAAAAGCAAGGAAAAGAGTTTCAAGAAGGACACACTGATGAATGGTGTCTACCACTGACTGCCATGCTCACAGAAATGGCTATTGGGTTTGTGATTCCAGAGTTGAAATGTGGTGTGTGTTCTGGTACCAAACTAAACAGTGGGGAGTTAAAAGGGACACAAGGAGTAAGCTAGTCACAGCATCACCTAGACGATTTCTTCGACGAGGTCAGCAGTCACCATGAGGAGGGGCCTTGACAAGTGTCTAGGAGAAGGCCATCTGGCTTCAGTGGACAGGAAGATGGTGGCCCAGATTCCAGTCTACCTCTAATATGAAACTGCTGAGAGATTTGAGGGGCAAAGAGCTTAACAAATGTGAGCCTCAATTTTTTTCCCTTTTTTTTTTAAAGATTTTATTTTATTTATTTGACAGAGAGAGAGAGATCACAAGTAGGCAGAAAGGCAGGCAGAGAGAGAGAGAGAAGCAGGCTCCCCACTGAGCAGAGAGCTCGATGCAGGGCTCGATCCCAGGACCCCGAGACCATGACCTGAGTCGAAGGCAGGGGCCCCAACCCACTGAGCCACTCACGCACCCGTTTTTTTTTCACTTTTTATTTTGGAAATTTTCAAACA